>CAJNJA010032387.1:0-30182 GCA_905231915.1 Symbiodinium necroappetens
CACACACACACACACACACACACACACACACACACACACACACACACACACACGCACACGCACACACACACGCACACGCACACGCACACGCACACGCACACGCACAAAGACCGACAAAACGATGCCTCAGGATCCCTGCCTCAAAGGCTTCTTTGTATGACGGGTGCATGAACACAAAGCGCTTTTCCCCCGCGATCATGCAGTTGATGTTGTCCTGTCACATGCGCTTTCAGTGTTGGGGCCCGGCTAAGCATTTAGAACCCAAATCTATTGTGCGTTCGGCCTATTCAGTGCAGGGTTGAGTCCTGGTCATCGTAGTGGACCTGAGCAGAGAAATGCTCACAAACCAAACAGCACGCTGGACAAAGACTTTCAGAGGACTTTCAGCCTGCGGCTGACCACATTCTCTACTCGCAGTGTTCGAGGCAAAGGCCACGGATTTGCTGCCCCCGCGACCCATCCAGAAGTTGTTTGTGTCCAAGAAACTGAGGTACCTGGCCAGCACCGTTCATCAGTAGCTTCTTCATTCCGACAACAAAGCCAGAGCATAAAGTTGGGCGTGATCACCCGCCGCACTGGAGGCATGGTAGAAACTCAACCTCCTTCATCATGTTCTTCGGGACCTCAGTGGGCTGCTGAAGCGTGCGCAAAGTGAGGCACTGTTCTCATGCTTCACGCGCGGTGCAGAAATGGTTAAGGGCTGATCTCCCGAAACCATGTAAATATCCGTTGTGTTGTACCTATCAAGCTGTCGACATCTGTCGGCTTCATCTGCAACAACAGGCTGCCCAAAAGGTCACTGACCCAAGAAATCTCGGAGCTTCACCATGCCATCTACCTTTGAAATCAGCAGCACTCAGCACTCAGCCGCAAGCACCCTCCGGGGCAAGTTTCCTCATTGCCTCGTGCCTGACCGCCCGTTCTTGTCTCCTTCAGGTTGTGCTCAACGCCAGATATCCGCTCAGATCCGAACCTGCATCGGAGAAAAGCAGGCGGGCAGCGGGCAGGGTGCAAGACCGTGCTTGTCTTGGGAAGGGCGTTAATGGGGAAGGGTACAAACTACAGCGCAACAGAACTGCACCACCCCAACTGCAATCTGTTTGCCGTAAAACCAACCCCTACTGAAAACAAATGCATGTCCCCAATTGAAGGCCATTCGAGTGGTGTCCATCTATCTGCACCCATGAAAGGTTCCCTGAATCTCGCTGACATCTGGCCTTTCCAACAAGTACTCGTCGGAGCTCCATTTCATGGCCTTCCTGCACAGATACTGCAATGTGCCGGAGGTTTTGAAATTGAAAACCGCACCGGTCGTCTTTGCTGCTAAAGTTCCAAGAAGCTGCTGCACCTCGAAACACCACAGGCCTCAGCAGCTGAGAGGCATTAGACTCGACTCATTAAACGCTCAAAGACTCAGGTCGGCCTGCCGCTGCCCTTGTCAGAGGTGCAGTACCTTCGCATGAATCCAACTGTGCACAGAACATGTTTGTTGTCTGCTGATCAGGGCACTCTTTGTAAAACTCTTCAGGCTCGGGAACATCATTCCGCTCCTAGCCAGACTGCGAGTTATCAACCCATGAGGAGAGATCAGTTCTGTCATGCCAAGCATCAATCTGAATGCTCTGGACATCTCTGGACTCATTTTTGCATTGGACTGTCGGAAACTCCGCTGAACAAATGCATACGGCAGTCAATTGCACACCTTCTCCAGGTAGGAAACGAACGAGCAGATGCCACTAAAGAGCTATGTACAGTGGCCAATTTACTTGAATGAAGCACGTTTCCGCTGTAGCTGCCATGACCTGTTCACACAGACATGTTGTCTCTTCGCTTCATCTAGGATCAAACTACAAGTCTGAATCTCAGCTCTCAGCGTGCCGGTTTACTGATTTTCAGAATGCCTCAGACAGGATTCATCGTCGAGTCGATACAGTGGCAATTCATCACAGCGCGACATAGCAACAGTTGAGATGACTGACGCACTGCCAGAAACCTTTTGCGCACAAGGAGCTGGCCGTCAAGCACGAAGTCAAGGCTTTGCTGGCCTTCATTATCTTGGCCCTCCCCGCCCCGTCCGTGCAACTCCAACTCGAATTCTGGAGAGCAGTGGGCAGTGCTTCTACTTCAACCTTTTCCGGCTGGCAGAATGCACACAGAGCTGCTGACACTGCTTTCCAACAGAGATCCGAGCTACTTAGCCACTCCGAGAGATCCTGACCGACGGCCCATGGATCTTCGGACCTCCCTGCGGCAGCAGCCTGCATGTAGAGTTTAGTGTGTAAATGCACGTCTTAGGAAGGCAATCACTCAACACTAAGGAGCAAAGTTTTTCACTGTCATCGCGCAAAAGATCGCAAAAGATCAAATGGCTCAGTGGGCCCACTCGGGCCGAAAAGTTAACCGCAAGCAGCACGTGTCGTGATGAGCCCAAAGGACAGGCAGATGATGACTAAAGCTCACACCGGTACACCATTCTTTATTGGCTCATCAGAGCTGCTTCAAAATCACTCATGGCTGTTGCAACCGTTCGTGCAACGTTTGCTGGAGCTCACGGCTGCGCTTCGTGAGTCCATCTGCCCACATCAAGTGAGTCGGCACCCAATGAAAGCAATGCCCTGGAACCACCTGTTGGATGGCGCGAACGTTCACGAGGTACCTTTTGTCGCTCAGATTCGGACTGTCCGAAATCACACAGTCGTACAGAGACTTAGCGTCATGTAGCCGCTAACTGCAGCCGGGCGTTCTGAGCCGGTGCGTTGTGCAACAGCTCACTCAGGAAGAGGTTCACGCAAGCCGCCCGACCACATCCTTCATGCGACGCGACGCGCTGTAGCATCGATGGCCCACACAAGAGTACCAAGACCCTGCACTGGGATCGGCAGTATTCGGCAGTGCTCGGCATTTGCCCAGCTGGCGTCGCTGAAGCTCCGGAGGACGCTGGCCTTGTTCACTGCCACATCGAGGATCACGAAGCCATTCTCCCCGGCAAAGTCGACGGCCTGGTAGAGGGCGCTGAGGTTAGTCTGAGTCGTCGGGCCGCCGTGGTTGCACAAGCTGTTCGTTGACTGCCGCGAGCTCGGGCGAGACTGGCCCAAAAGCCACTGAAGGCAGCCTGTGACGCTGCGAAACTCTGTCTTCTGCTCCGGAGTGAGGGTGGCCGCGAGGCCGGCGTTGCGAGGTGAAGCTCCTGACGTCATCCCGTCGACGAAGTCCTTCTGGCAGACGTGGCAGGTAGTGCCGCTCGTTGGCCCGCAACTTGAGGGTCAGCTGCTTTCCTTTGAAGGTGACCGCTCGTTGGGCTTGAACACGTGGGGGGCTCCCCATTTGAAGGCCATGTGAACTTTCCAGTGCTAGTCCGAGCGGTGCACTCCGAGGAATTCGTCGTCCTAGACAATGATGATGGAGACGAGGTGGCCTGCCTTGTCGTACTTTATGAAGACCATCTTGTCGAAGGAGTGCTGCCGGTACCCGAAGTCACACAGCCTCTTGATGACAGTCAAGGCCCACGGCCTCGGCTCATTGCTGAAGCCATAGACGTTGGTGCACACCAAGTCAAGAGGAGCCTTCCAACACGAAGTCAAGGCTGTCACTCCATCACTGGTTCGGGTTGTGAGAGAGAGGCTTCACTGAAACCCACTCCTCCCAGCTCTTGGCCTCCTTCTCGACGGCGGCAACAAAGGCCTTGATGCCGGGCTGGCCCAGCTCCAGGATCTTGTCCTTGAGTCGCTGCGCTTGGTGCTTAGAACTCAAGTAGGCGTCGTAGCACTTCTGCGGGCGAGGTCCAAGCCCAGCAGCTGGCTCTGCCCGAGAAACACAGCGGTAGAAGTCGTCGCCGTCGACTTAAGTAGAGGGTGCTCAGGTTGTCGCAGGGCCGCTTGGCTGGTGGGAGAATCGGTGGAGGCTCAGTCTTCATACTCGAAGGAGCGCTGGACACCGGAGTCGTAGGAGGTCTTTCTCCTGAGCCTTGGTCACTTCGGAAGGAGCACTTTGCTCAAGAGGTCCAGGCGTAGGTCCAGCGACAGGTTGTAGAAGACGGCCCAGCTCGACTTGTTGTAGTGGCTCAGGTTCAGCCTCTGTGTCGCACGCCGCAGAGTCGTAGGGGACCGATTCCCAGCCAACCTCTAACGGTGTCTGAGGAACTGGTAGTGGTGACTGTTACCTGTGGTTCTTGCGGTTGCTCTTGCAAAGGAGTTGCCGAACTGGTAGTACAGGAGGTTCTGGAAGTCCTTGTGGTAACTGTCGTGGTTCTTGTGGTTCTGAAGCCGCGACCTGAGTCGGAGCCGAAGGAAAAGGAGAGCGGCTTCGGTTTGTTCTCGGTGTCCTCGGTGTTCGTGGTGCGGCGTCTCCACGAGGGGTTCTTCGCGGTATCGAAGCTCCGCGCCTTGTGGAATGTCTCCAAGACGGGCTGTGTTCTTAACGCAGGTAGTTTGTACCGTGGGCTGGTAGACGACGGTGCTCTGCTGGGTGCTCTTTCTGGAGATGAAAAAAGCGCGGCCTTAAGAAGCGTGGTCACGGCACGGTTCCTGGGTTGGACTCGGCTTCTCCTGGCAAGATGGCTTGGATGCGCTCCGGGACCACGACGGCACTGGTTGCGGTGGAGCAGCTGAAAGCAGCAACTGGCTTTGAAGCGTGGCTGCTATGCAACAGAGCCTGACGTGGCGGCACTGAAAGATGCCTCCCGCGCTTTCGACCACGCCTTGTGCATGGTCAGATGAGTCCGGACCACCGCCTCATCAAGATGAAGATGGCCCCTTCACCATCGATAAAATGGAGGATGTTGGCGGCACCGAGCTCACGGCCGCCCTCGCTTCGGCCCCGACTTCCGCGCCGTTGCCTCAACGTTGCCCTCGGTATCACCAAACCTACAAGTACAGATGGACGCGCTGGACCAGAGCCTCACACAGTGTCTTGATCGTCTCTGACTCGATGATCTCTGTTGTCGCTGCTGGGTCGTCGGTGGGCGTCATGGCCAGGGAGTTAGGGTCGGTGAAGAGGCCGCTAGAAAGTCGCGGCACCTTGCCAAACCACGGCCTGAAAAGCAGACCGTCCCCTACTCAAAGTCATGCTGTTGACGCCGCGCAAAGCCGGCGCCGGCAAAAGCTCCAAGTCCTTGATGCAGACGGCAGCAAACGTATAGCACAGTGGGCCCACTCGGGCCGAGAAGTTAACGGCAAGCAGCTCGTGTCGTGATGAGCCAAAAGGAAAGGCAGATTATGCCTAAAATTCACAGTAAGACTCAGTAAGACTAGGTCGGCTGACGATATGGTTTTGAGTTGGAGCATGCCAGACGACTTATTGTCGGAAGGACGAGTTCTGAACGAAGGTGTGCCTTCAGCTGCATCCCGCAATTTGACGCACATGTTGACTTCTTGTGCTCCTTTGTGAGCACCGTATTTCTTGGGCACAGAAGGGGCAAGTTGAATTCAGAAAGACTGCTAGGAAGCGCTCCACCATGCCAGCTGCACTTGCATGAGTCGACACTTACTTCATGGCTTGAAATAAGTCCAACTGGCGGCTTCTGCATTGACTAGGCTAGCCACTGTGGGCTTCTCAATTTACATTGACGCTACGGCCATCAAGGTTGGGTGTGTTCCAGGTTAAGCAACGTAGGATGCTTGGCGTTTTCAGCTAGCAGCTAGCAACACGTCCTTCTCATAGTGACCTTGACGGCACGGTAAGCCGAAGTTGGCCAGCGATGTCCCGCTGGTTGCAACCACGTTCAAGGCATAAAGATTTGCATCCTCTCGCTGATACTACCCCGACAGATGGGACATTGGCTGCGCTCCGCGTAACTTTGCCTGCGAACAGCGTCACGTGCCCAATGCAGTCTTCCCAAGACGATACAGAGTTCCACGGCACAGAAAGTTCAGTGCAGTCCAGCTGCTGGCTGCAAAACCTGAGCAGTTCCAGTCTTTGGGCAAGCAGAGCGCCCTCGCAGCATGCAGTGTTGAGGCGAAACCAAGGCATCAACGAGCACAGGGCGAGATGCTTGCATGGAAGGCAGACGACCTTGTCTCGAGTGTCTCGAACACATACCAGTGTGCATAGCTCGTAAAGCCAGAGGGCCACAGCCTTCCATTGCCTGCTAGATGACCACTGGTCGCTCGTGAATCGCAAGGCCAAGCGGCATTGGCCAAATTTTCCATGCAAATGACCTCGGAGGCTCGAAGGCAAGCAGGACGAAAACTCTGCCAAAAGAGCGGCATCTTGCACTTTCGGCCGTGTGGCGCAGGAGGCTTGGCTATGACGCTGCAACTGCTCCATGGCCTGCCAGGTGGCCATATTGATGGCCCTGCACTTCGTGCCGCAGTATAGAACAACACTTACTTGCTCCACTACGGTCCACATGAGCTGGATGCAGTCGCTTCGAACTTGAAGCTGGCACAGCCCAGGGCCTGGATCCTCTCTTGGAGCTCCAAGTTCTCCGAGTTTAATGCATCCTGTCTGACACTTCCGGGGTGGCGGCGGCCAGACACTGCTCAGATTCATAAGTCCTTCAGCATCAGCAACGCAGCCAGCTGCTGGTGCAATCCCACAATCTCGCGATCGCGTCCTCTCAGCACTGCTTCCAGCGAAAGTCAGGTCAGGGCAGCACCATGAGAGTCTGCAGCAGAACCTGCCTTCCCCCGATGCCTGCACAAAGGTGTCTGTCTGCGATTCCTGTCACCACAAAGTTGTCGGCACGAGCGAAACTTGAGAAGAAGGACTCGGAGCACGAGCAGAGGACACCTCGAAGAGTGCTTTGTACTGCTCCTTCTGCGCCTCTGCCGTCCGCACCCTTGCCTCCATGTTCTCCACCTGACAGGTGGCTGAAGAGACAAGCGACTCGCCAGCTTGCCCATGAACCTGGCTCGCTTTTGGCTTGCCTGACGCTCCAAGTCCCGCTTCTTCTGGCGCAGCCACTCGATATTCTTGATCAAGTAGGCGCCCTCCTACGAAGCAAAGCGCTGGCAGATCACAATGTCACTTGTGGTCACTACTTGAGCCGCTCCTCCACCGCAAGGAACTTTGTCTCTGACCCCTGACAGTCTCAGCATGACAGCATGAAAGCGAAGGTTTCGGCGAGCTCCCTGCCTCACTCGTACTGTCGGACTGCGTGTCCGGCAGCCGAACTCCTCTCAACTATGACATGGGTTGGAGGCTGGCGATAACGTGCTAAGACCATAAAGATACTGTATGGAGGTGGGCTCCCTGAATCAAAGGGGAAACAGTTTGCAAACTCAAACGGCACCTTGAAAGCAACCAGCATGTGGGAGTGCTCCTGGAGCATCCTGAACGAGTTTTGGAAACTGCTGAAGATCTGCATTCAGTCTTCTGCACGGTCTGAATGTTTCAACGTGCTTCTTTCCATGCTGGGAAACCATGTGCCACGTCAGAAATTGTAAGAGACGCCTGGCAGAGCCGCACCTCTGCAACTACCACATCATGCCGCTGCTCCTATCACTCATCCCGTGCCGCGTGCGGTGACATGCGATGCATTCCCGGAAGTGCGAGTGGAACCAGAACGCCGGTCTTCACCTGCTTCCTGTACAGCGATCAGTCATCAATGCAGTTCTTGTAGTTGCGTATGTTTGCAGATCGACAAAGCCTTTATTCCCTTATTGTCGACCTAAAAGCAAAATCGTCAGACATCTCCAGGTGCTGACGTCCGGTCGTTCAAGTGGCGCGGCTCTACATCAGTGCATCAATCATCTTCAGGCAGTGAAGGCCGGATCCCATAACACTTATGATCTTCCCGGCAAAAGGGTTGCCCTCACAGAAAAGCTCATTGTCAGGGAGCGGATAGTCCGGATTTATACGAATCATGGTAGCATCAGCTCCACCATCAAGCAGGATCTCCAGGATTTGCTCAGAGGTTTCTCGGACTGTTGGCACTCTGCCACCAGCGCCGATTTCCAACAGAACACATCGAAGGCCTTTTGCCTCCGCAGCTTCCTCTCCAAGCGCTCGCAAGTAGGCAGTCCAGCGGTTGGCCTGATCCTGCGAATCCAGCCAGTCTCGGTCACCCCACTCACCGAACATTAGAATAGCCGGTCTCGCGGGACCCCTGCATCGAATGCAACGCGGGTGATTGCCGACAAAGCCTCGCTCTACCAGGTGTGCGGGCGTCAATGACTCCGGCATGTGGCGAAGTGTTGTAGTGCGGCAAGCTCCATGGACAGAGCCTACGTGCGGCACAGCTGCTGCTGTAAGCCCAGCGTTTGCAGAAGATTCACCTCGCACCGGGGGCTCATCGGCAAATGCAAGCATACGTGATGTGTCTACGTTGAACCCAAAGTTCAGTGGGGCTCTCCAAATGCCTGGCCCACACCGCGCCCGACCAAAGGAGCATTGATATAACTCAGTGTTACCATGACACTCCCTTATTTCATTCGGCAGAAACCAGTCATAGTGGTGGGCATCAACGTTGGAGGTGAAGACGTAAAACGCACCAGCGTAGCCAGAGATCAGATATGGCTCAGTCGACACATCGTCGAAAGACACATAGCTGCGTTCTGGCGCTTGCGAGGAAGCCAGCCTCGACCTGCAAAGGACGAACGGGATCCAACAATCGCTCCGATCTGACGAAACCGTACTGTAACCAAGAGAGGAACCACCTTATGCTTTGGCCAGGGTCAGCCCCTTATGCCCCTTCAAGCACAAAGCAAACGGCAAACAGTGGCCTGATGCGTGCGGCAACTTCCGAGTGTCGAAAACGCTTCTCGACCCAGTTGCGGATGATTTCATAGCCCTTGTTGGGGGCAGTCTTCCTGCCCAGAGGCGGGAGCACTGGGCGCTGCAATCTGGAACGACATCAATGCACACATGTGCGCACAGGACGTTCATTCGCATCTCCATGAGGGTCATGCCAACGAAAGGACCGGCTGGAGAATGTCTCAACCAAATCTAGAGATGCCTAGAGCAAGGCGAGGACTATCAGAGTTCTTCTGCTGATTGGCTTGTGGCTTCAGTTGGGACATTGCGTCTGTAGGGCTTGCCTGTAATCGTTGAAGCACTGGCCCCAGAAGCCCCAGAAGAGTGGAGGCTCTTGGTGGACCAGCTTCGGATCGCAAAGATCCATGTAGTCCAATTCCCGCTCTGCGTATGCCTTCACCTGTGCAGGGTCGAACCCATGCACTCGTGATCACACGATCAGCCGCCGCCTTTGCAACGTCGTCGTAAACTGCCAGGCCACTGTCAGCAGAAAACCCAGCTCCTGCACTATCTGCACTCTGCAAATCCGGTGATATTTCCAGCCGTGCGTCAATGTACACTGCAAAAGAGTCCTGTGAAGAGCAGAAGTACGTCCGCACACTGCAGAAGGTCTGCTGCTTGGGCACACACCTGGCAGTCTCGTCGCCCCATGAAGCTTTGGCTTTGCCACTTTGCAGGTCCGGGCCTCTGACAAGCTCCCATGCAGTTGGGATCGCTTTTCAGCGTCTGGCCGCGAGGTCGAAAGCATCGCCGGCGGTCAGCTGGCTTCGATGTGCACCAGACTTGTGGCTGGTCTTGTTCGAGTTGGGAAATTGAGCCCGTTTGCGGACATCTCTTTCCTGACTGCCTTCGCATGCCGTGCTTTGAAAGAAAGTTAGGGTGGTGTTGCACAGTCGCGCCGTTTGGAGCTTCGCACAATGGATTTGAAGCTTCCCGATACTAGTACCCGGCAGTTCGAAAGATCAAGCCGGCTTTACAGCGATGTCACGATGGCAAAGAAAGTCTTGCCTTCTGGTCTTCAAAGCTTCCTGGGTCAGTAGATCCAAACTCAAACTTATATTAGAGGAACCCTTTAACACAAGGATCTAGAACTCCTACCTTCTTCGATCGGGTACACTACGTATCAATCCGGACTGGCACTGCCAGTGTCAAAACCGGAAAGCATTGCACTGCAGTGCACATGGACAGCTACTCATGAACGCTTCGGGCCGGAAGCATCTTAAGAGTCTTTTGGTGCCCTCTCGGCCAGATTGTGCGATTGAACCTGAGCCACTTCGCTTGGAGAAGTCTGCGTGGGCCACGCAGGAAGTGCAAGGCACGATCTGGCTTCAACCCATGCAGGCCGAGATCTCAAAGGGCTGCACACAGTCTGCTCATTGTTTCGGCCCAAACTGCAGCACAGACTTCCATTGTCCATGCCAGCCTCCTGCTTTGCAGCCGCTGCAGCTGCAGCCATGAGCCGCGGCGGGGAATGCATAGCTTTCCTCGATAAGAATCTCACGCTCCAGTGCTGCACGAAAGCACGAGATGCCAGCCAAGGCCGCGTCTCTTCCGGCTTCATTCGAGGAGGCGCTGCAGCAAAGATGGGACAGAGCCCTTGCTGCCTCTGCTTTCACAACACAAATCGCGATCGAAATCTGGACTCTTGCAAAGAAGCGACTTAACTGCAACAGCGCTGCACTTTCAGCTCCCGCTCCAACTGATGCAGCAGCAGCTGAGGCCTGGGACCCGGGCAAAGCGATGCGAAGGGGAGAAAAGGTCTCTTTGACTCCTTTCGTGCTGCCTCCCTAGTCTAGTGTTCTGTCGCAACGAGCTCGATGCTCGTTACAGTCGTGCGACCTTGTACTGCACACAATGTTATGTTTAGGCCTGTCTCGTGATGGTGCAGGCGATGAAGTATGACAGCACTGCGCAAGCACTCTGGAGCTGGGGGGTCTTGAACAAAGACGCATTTCTTCGTTTCCCAACTTGGGTCTCTCTATTGCTCGTACTTCAACTAAACCCTGCCAAATTCCAAGGTGTAAAATATCCCACGCAGGTCGAGTGCTTCTCAATTTTCCTCCAGCCCACGCCGAGATTTTACAGCGTTGGTGCAATAATTCAGCATGCCAGCTGGTGTTTGAAGCCTTTCAATCACTTCAACCCTTAACAGCCTTACCACCTTCCACATTGTCGAAACGAATCGATACTTCGCGGCGGAAAGCGGACCTTGCTATTCACAAAGGAATGCTTCTTAGGTTGTCTGTAGGTACGAGGACGGGCTCGAGCTCTCCATCCATCCATCTTTCTTTCTGCCGGCCTTAGGGGTCGCGTGCGACCCTCAGGCCATCGGCCCGCCCCCTCACCCGATGTTTTATGGAGTTCCATCCATCTTTCTTTCGCCAGGGTTAAGGACAGGGTAGTTCCATCCAGCTCTCTCCCTCGCTCTCCCTGTCTCCCTCCTGACTAAGCTCGGAAATCTGCTTCCCGACTCCTACCCACCTGGCGAGTACCAGAGCCAAGTGGCTGATGCGGTAGCTGAGGCTTTGCAGCTACGTGATTTTGGGGAGCCGCCACCTGCATATGCACGATTTCTTTCTCGAATGTTCTGGCTCTGCAAAAAAGAACACGAGCCTAGTTCAGCGCAAGCCCAAACAAACACTCTGAGCGTTATATCGTGTTGTCCTAGCTGCTTGGAGGTGTGGATGATTGCCGAAGGAACGCCTACCGAAACCGCTCTTGCGCGGGGTGATCCTGCGAACAAAGGCCCGCGGGCCACGAACAATCGAAAGTGCCGAACAATTTGAAGGGAAAGAGCACCAGCCGTGACTGTCCGTGGCTATGGAGATGAGTACAGTATCGGCCCTGCTGCTGTTCAAAATGATGGCATCACACCCTTCCTGCATGCCAGCTCTGAACGAGCCAAGGTATCCGGACCCAAAATCCTAAGCCCTGAGCCTGTGGCTCTGGCCGTTGCTCTGTTTCACTCCGGCATGCCGCCACAGCCACCCTGGCTTCTCTAGCGGGCGCAGGCCTTCCATCGGCTGGACTCGTACAAGTTTCGTGCTATTTTCCGAGGCAGCGATGTTGCGGCTGCACTTTCATGCTTCGGGTTGAAGGGTTGAAATCAAGGGGTACAGGGCAAAGTTAGCACCCTGTAATCTGAATCCCATGTACGATTTGCAAGCCCACATTACAAATATCTGTAACTAAGGCGTTGCTTCCACGAAGGTGGCCGTGCCACAGAGCTTCCGAACATTGCACATGGGTAGTTGGAAGATGCTTCGGCTTAGCTGCTTGAGTCTTGGGTCTGTGGGTTCCATCCTGGGTTCGGTCGGCTCGAATCTGGCACATACTCCATGAAACCCTGAAAGCCCTCAACCGAAGCAAAAAATTAAAAACTGGTAATGAAGGAATTCTGCACTCTTGGTGTCGACAAATGTGAATCCAAGGTTAGAAAAGACCCCGCTGCTAAGCCCAGCAGCCACCGACGTACGTCTTCATTCCAAACTTAAACCGTCGCAGAAAGAAGTGCATCAGCTGAAGCGCCCTTGTAACCCCTTGACGGAATAAACCCTGAACACACATCCACTTTCCCAAGCCGAGACCCACATCCCGGCCTCACCGACCCCAGAACCTGCGTCATTCAATACAATACATGCATTACAAGCCGAAGCCACGAAAACAAACCTGAACTCCAAACTATTCCATTGCTCGTGCTCGTTTGTTCACTGGCTCGCTTCTCCATGGGTTGCCAATACAGCTCTGACTTACGCCGTAGGCCAACCTTGCAAAGCACCGATGTCCAGAAATCTCGATTTGCACGGGAGCCTGGACGGCTCGGCTGCTTTGCACGACGACCTGGGATGGAATTGGCACAGCGCCTCTCACAGTCGCACGCGCAAGCATCCGCATCGCATGCGCGGCTAGTTGCGTGGAATGCAACGGTGAATTGAAGGCATCCTTCTGCGGCGGGATGTGCCTGCAACTGCGCTGCAAGAAACTGAATGCTAGCAACGGTGAATGCTAGCAACGGCTAGTAAGTTAGTCACACGAGCAGCTGCTTGACTGCTGGTGAAAGATGTGAATGAACGGTAGTCGGGGGACCAATGGGGAAGCAGGCAGGGGGTGCTCAAACGCCTTGGAAGAGTTCGAAGGACATCTTTGGAGAAAGAGACAAGTTGTCCGGTCTGGCAAGTTAACTATACTTTTTTATTTTCCAAGGTGTTATGTCATTCATGCCTTGCTGTGTCACCGGAATGACCGTAAGCACCTGCTTGAAGCTGTTGCACAGGATCTTGCTTCAATGCGACTGTGCTTGCAAGGCACCACTGGAAAAGCGCCTTGCACCCCCGGAGATGCACCAAAACCAACCGAAACAGACATAACAGACCGACGCAGGCGCCTAGCTCGTGCCCTGCCAATCTGGTAACTCGAAAGAACTCCGATTGCGGCAGAGCCTGGCCGGCTGCGCTCTGCAAGGAGGCCTTTGCTGGCAGGGCAGATGGGCGGCTAGCTTTCACCTGCTCCTCCTTTCTGAAGTTCTGCAAGCTACAGCTCTGAATTTTGCACACGATCCCACCTACCTCCGCAGGCCCTAAACCACTGGACCGGCTCTGTAGCGTACTAAGCCCAGCGAGTAGAAGATATTTGAAGATGGAAGAAGGCAGGCGTAACCATGCCCACACGGTGCACTGCGAAATTGTTAGCTCTACACTACCAGTCAATCCGGAAACTGAGAATGGGAAAGATGTCAACGAGCGGACGCTTTGCCTTATAATACTGATCCGTAGATATCCGTAAACGAGCGAAGTGCAAAGGCAGCAGACTTGACTTTTCAGGGCAGCATCGGCATCGCATGCATGACTAGTTGCCTGGAATGCAACGGCGAAGCGCAGACGGGTGAATTGAAGGCGTCCTTCTGCGGCGGCACGTGCCTGCAACCGCGCTGCAAAAACAAGCTGAATGCTCGCAGCATCTAATCAGCTAACCTTGTGCTTGAAAGTTGGTTGACGGCTGGCGAAAGGAACGACAGTCGGGGGATCGATGGGGAAGCAAGCAGGGGCCTTTGCAGCTGCTCATGATCGTGCCCTCCGATACCCTCCTAAACCCCTAAACCCCTCCTCTGGAAACAGCTCTAGGTCCAATACTGTACTGTTGTACTACTGCACTACTCTTGTACTACTGCACCATGACTGTATTTAGTACTATACTGACTATAATACTGTACTACATTCCAAGCTGCACGGGATCTTGCTTGAATGTGACTTACTGTTACTAGCTGTGCCTAAAATAGACATAACCGACCGACGCAGGCGCCTAGCTCGTGCCCTGCCAATCTGGTAACTCGAAAGAACTCCGATTGCGGCAGAGCCTGGCCGGCTGCGCTTTGCACGAAGGCCTTTGCTGGCAGGGCAGATGGGCGGCGTTGCTTTCACCTGCTCCTCCTTTCTGAAGTTCTGCAAGCTACAGCTCTGAATTTTGCACACGATCCCACCTACCTCCGCAGGCCCTAAACACCAGCCAGTACTGTAGACACTCAAAGGCCTTCTACCCACTGGACCGGCTCTGTAGCGTACTAAGCCCAGCGAGTAGAAGATATTTGAAGATGGAAGAAGGCAGGCGAAACCATGCCCACACGGTGCACTGCGAAATTGTTAGCTCTACACTACCAGTCAATCCGGAAACTGAGAATGGGAAAGATGTCAACGAGCGGACGCTTTGCCTTACCGATCCGTAGACATCCGTAAACGAGCGAAGTGCAAAGCGGGCTTTTGACTTTTCAGGACAGCATCGCATGCGCGGCTAGTTGCGTGGAATGCAACGGCGAAGCGCAGACGGGTGAATTGAAGGCGTCCTTCTGCGGCAGAATGTGCCTGCAACTGTGCTTGCAAGAAACTGTATGCTAGCAACGGCCTGTAAGCTAGCCACCAGAGCCTCGCACTTGAAAGCTGGACGTTGGCGAGCTTTGCTGCGCTTGCCTGGCGAAACGAAACGAAAAGCCGTGGAGTTGTCAGGGAGATATTCAGGTGTGTGGCCAGATTCACCGAAGAAAGAGCAATCGGCAGCGCCATGGTTCCACGAAGGTCACACACGCCGCTAAAAGGTGTTTTCATTTTCTGATCACGAGGCACGAATTTGGCAAGAAGGGTCGCATCTCTGGCACTGCTTTGGCCGATGGCCACCCACCGCGGGTGCATGTGACATGGTCCAAATAATTGGCCCTAACACTGGCTGAGCCGTGGCAGCACGGCACACAGACCATGTCTCTGGAGAGAGATGCGCGGCCACATGCAAAACTGGGTGGGACGTGAGCTTTGCCAGGTAAGGTCCGGGCACCGGAAGCTCGAGTTCAGCCCTTCTTGGACCTACCGCGCTTCCTGCCGGCAGCAAGCAACCATCATAAGTCCATGATGAAAGATAGTGATTCCATCGGTTTGGAAGAATCGTTTACTCAAACATTTTCTGCTCTGTTCGCTCTCTGCCTCTTCTTCCTCTGGATCGCATATCTGGCATCGCTTGCCTTCCCATCCTGGCATTGCGACGACTTCACTATGGTCACTGCCAGCATTGCTTCGGTCCTTGTCCTCAACTTCATTTTCCTGCGTAAGCACGAATGGCACATGTCAGCATGCCGTAGGTCCCAACTCTGCAAAACCTGCTCCGCCGGCTGGCTTTCAACGTCGTCCACATCGTCGCCCTCACTAGCCACAGCCTCGCACAAGTAATGACTATCCAAGAGCTCCGTTGGCTCAGCTGTCGGAAGATAAAGGCTGTGATGGGTGAGGCTGAAAGCCTGCATGCTTAAACGATTTCTCTCAAGTATAAACATGATTATCACTGCTTTTTCAAAGGATAATCATGTTTATCACTGGTGTTTTCAAGGATAATCATGCTTGCCATTGGCTTTTTCAAGGATATGCATGCTGGTCACTGGTTTTTCAAGGATGCGCGCGCTCATTGTTGGTTTTTCGAGGATAGTTATGTTTACCACAGGCTTTTGTCAAGGCTAGTCATGCTGGTTTTCCATGGATATTCATGCTGATCACGGGTTCTCAAGCGAAAATCGTGCGTATCACTGGCTTTTTCACAAAATCATGCTTATCACTGGTGTTGGTCTTATCACCGGTGTTTCAACAATATTCATTCATTCTTATCACGGGTTTTCTCAAGGGACAATCGTGCTTATCACTGGCTTGTTCAAGGATAATCATGCTTATCACTGGTTTTTCAAGGATAGGCATGCTTATCACCGTAAACAAACGTAAAAACACCTGGCGCACCACAATTGCGTCGAGGTTTCACCTAGCTGTCAAGATCACCTTCCCACTGCTTACCAAGGCCGTGGCATATTCGCTGATCCTCTTTACCCGTGACCTTGTCACTTTTCGTCGGCAACGTGGCCAAAAAGCATGGATTCTTCGTCATGGCCCTGCATTTCTCGACAGCTTGGGTCGTGTCTCGAACTGCGTGGCTGAGATCTTGCCCTTTCGCAGCTTCTTGGCCAGGCATTCCTGCAACACTGCGCACGGAAAATCGAAACTTGTCACTTTGTCAGTCACAGGTCAGCTCCTCGGCTGCGAGCACTCTCCACTGCTCTGCTTTCTCATTGCGCTTGGCTTGCCGCTTCTGCGTCCTCACTCGGTCTGTTGCGAGCAAGACACACCAAGCAAGTTGCGAAATGAAGTGCTGACAAGCTTTGCCATTCTGTGATTGTCCTGGTTCTTTCTTTTTCAGCCTTGGTTGCATCCTTGGTGCAGCACGACCTTCTGGATCATGTCACAAAGTGATTGTGAGTGCAAGGAGCATAGAGTCTTTGCCTACATTCAATGCTGCTTGGATGACGACTGGCAGAAGCTTCGGGAGACCGTCATTGTCAGTCGTTGCTCTGAGCTGCCAGCCTTCATGGCTTGTCTGGCCTTGGCAAGCTGCGCCTTTCTCACCTCCTCCTGCAAAGCAAGCAGTTCATCGTCGAAAGAGGAACACCAAGTGATAGCAAACCGAGGAGCTCCTTGTTCTGCTCATGTTCTTCCTGCTGCCTTGCCAGTTTGTCCTGGAGCATCATAGCGCCAGCCCTATGCTTTCACCTTCATGCCAGGACATCGGCCTTCCGCAACTTCTCCTGCTTCCCATTTCGGAAAGGCACCTCTGTGGGATTGACCTGAAGTCGATGTGCATACAATGTGGAGCGTCCACGCTGAAAAAATTGTGTCCTAAGGCGCCTGCGTCGCTCTGTTGGAATCCCTTCACGTGCTTTCCCAAGATCTCTTTAATCCGGGGTAGTCTGAGTAGGCAGTAGCCAGTTGCCAGGCTGCCTATGTCCAGGCTCTTGAAAGGAAACAGGTATGGAAGCTGATGCTCCTGATATGCACGGATGAAAGAAAGGAAGGCTTTGGTGGACTTGAGCATAACAGCTCTGTCTGTCTCCACGATGCGCTTGCATCTGAGCATCGTTTCAGCGAAACTCTCCTGGACGTTGGGAGGCTTTCGCAGCGCCTCAGGCAACTCTTCGAATCTAACTCCACGCTTCTCCAGGAACGGTAAGTATCCATCCTCGTGTGGAAGAAGCAGGACGACAGCTCTTCCGCTTTGTCCGGCACGAGCCGTTCTCCCAATACGATGAACAAACGCTGATGGATCTGTGGGTGGATCAACCTGTACAATCCAGTTGACTGCATCAACATCGATGCCCCTTGCTGCAACATCCGTGGCAAGCAAAACCGCTCCATCATGTGCTGGACTCTTGCAAAACTTGTCGTATGCTCTTGCTCGAGCTGTTGGCTCCATCTGTCCATGAAGCTTTTCTATTCGAAACTTGGGTGTTTGCTTTTTTGAGCGGGCCCGCTTTGCCCCACTCCTACCATCGACGAGGTCGCGCAGGAGAACATGAAAGTAATCCACCGTTGCACATGTCAGGAAAAAAACAATTGTCTTGCCCCCACGAACTTCTGGCGCACGCAGAAAATGCCGTAAAAAACCGAGCCTGTCCGTAGCGGGAATCTGCAAGTAATAGTTGCTCAGTTTGGTTGGCAGCTCGTGGCCGGAGGAAGGCCGACTTTCCTGCCTGTCCTCTTCCGGAGCGGTGTCTTCCACTTCTCCGTCAGCAATGGCTTCTGGACCTTTCTTGCACGCCTTGATCTGAGGCAGGCTTTCGTGTCCGGCACGCTTTAGTCGAACACATACATGCACAGGGTTGCGCATCCCTGTCTTCATTATGCGCTGCAGCTCAGTAGTGAGCGTTGCACTGAACAGACCAGTTCTTCGTTGTTTCGGCACAGCGGACAAAACAGCCTCTACGTCCACGGAGAACCCCAACTGAAGCAATCTGTCTGCCTCATCAAATACGAGAAACTCCAATGCTTTGAGGTTCAAGGGACTGTTAGAAAGGGACAAAAGTGCTCGCAGTCTTCCCGGCGTAGCTGAAATCAAATGTAACTTTGGCTCCGCCTCCTCCAAAACGGCTGCTCTCCGCAATGCAGCTGCAGCTGCTTTGGCATCAGACCCTCCAATGCAGAGCTGTCTCCCAAGTTGACTGCAAAGGCCATCGTCAGCCTTGGCGGCTGATGCAAGGTACGATCCAAAAACCTCGTGGATCTGCGTTGCCAGCTCGCGGGTGGGCGCGATGATCAGAGTTCCGACAGCGAGTGTGTCGCCAGGTTTTCGGCTGACGCCATCACCATCGACGGTGCGACATAGAATTTCATATGTTGGAATAAGATAGGCGAGTGTCTTCCCAGAACCAGTGCAGGCCTGCCCAGACACAAACTCAACTGCGATGCTAGATTATGCAAGATTCTGCTGAGGTGAAGCAATCTACACAAGGTTTCTGCCAGGCACTTGCGGCTTTCACCTCCACAGCCACATCCCGCTGCTTAAGCACCAGAGGAATGGCTATTGCTTGCACCGGCGTCATACGCTTGAACCCCATCTCCTCGATGAAGTGATGGGTCCCCTGCCAAAGACTCAAAAACTAGTAGACTTCCCTTAACTTCCTTTCGGACTCTGGGCGATTTCCAGCCTTGGAGACTGGGAGCTTTGACCAATCCCTGGAGGTCGACATGGAGGCTCAAGTGGCTCAAGCGCCCCTCTACCACTAGGCTTACTAATGTGCTTGGGCAGGCTCTGCCATGCTCCTGCCTTTGAACCGCAGCCGGACATCCTGTTTCTGACGAATGATGCAAGAGCTTACAACATGGTCCTCCACTGGCTCCCCAGCTCTCCAACTGCCAAACGGCTGGAGATGCCCAGGGGGGCCCTGGTGACAACCGTAGCTCACAGCAACAGGAGCACGATCAAAGAAGCTACTATGCCAACACAACCTGCCTCGGAGGTCGCGGTCCATGTCTGGGCAAGAGTGCAGCAGGGCAGCTTAATCTCAACACAAACATCATAAGGCTTCCTTCAATGTCTTCGTTTGTGACTGGTCCGACGGCACCTGCCCGATCAAACACAGCCCAAGAGCACGCGCCATGGCTAGGACGAATCAACAGCATCCGACATAATGACCGGGTGTGCTGTCTACCTATAGAGCTAGACCAAGCAAAATTCATGTAGATGCATCGATGTTCAACTCCTCCTTTGAGATGTGGGGTTGACATTGCCATCAACACCGGGTATCTATCATGCTGCTCCATCAAACTCTATCAGTCAAAGCTGGCGTCTAGAGTATTCCACAGTCATATGCCAGCATTTCTAGTGACATCTTCTGCACAAGATCATCTGAGGAAACTGAGCCATCTTCAGAGGTGCGGCGACATGAACTACTTCGTGGGTGGGGACAGGTAGCTGGAGCACCAATGCTTGACCGAGATGCACGGTAGCCGCACCTTCCAACAATGCACACCAGCCGCGGATATCCACGTGCGGACGGATTTAGGCCGCATAACAACTCAGCGCCCAGTCCTGCTCCCACTCCTCATAGCCCGCTTTGGTCAGGGATTCTTACGTCCTAGCCTCGCTTTTTCCTACATGCGCATGCACACACTAACACACATGCACACCGGCACACGCACTTGTACGTGCACACTCACATGCACACCGGGACATACATACATACGTACATGCATACATACATACATGCATGCATGCATGCATACATACATACATACATACATACATGCACAGACATACATCTACATATTCTACAGACATATATACATGTCTGTCTGTCTGTCTGTCTGCATGCCTGCCTGCCTGCCTGCCTGCCTGTCTGTATGCATGCATGCATGCATGCATGCATGTATGTATATATGTATATGAATGTATGTAGGCCTCTATATATTTACCTATGTGGGTGGTGATGGGCAGTGGGTGCTGGAGTTGCCTGCGTGTTATCCGTTATTTGCCTGTTTTGGAGTGTGTTGCGTTCCAGCCACCTCTCGGATTCGGGCCACATCTCCGGTGGACTCTTCCAGGCGGACGTAGTCAAACCTGTCGCGGACACTTAGTACTCAAGGTAGTCGAAGGTTGTTTTCAGTGAGTTTCGGGGGCTCTGTTGCGAGGTAGGACTTGATTTTTTACTATGCTGGCTCTTCGGGTGTAGCATGCTTGTGTCTGGCGAAGTTGAGGCCTCCTTATTGAGCTTGGGCTGCAGCGGCTTTTTAGCCTCCAAACGTTTAAGTCCACATTCAATACAGACCTCAACACTACACACGCTTCCAGTGGGGTCCAGTCCGCTCGGCAAAGCGTTGACCCGCACTGCCTCACGGCCGATCAAAACCTCTACGACTTTGGCGCTAACCAACTTCCCCGCTGAATCCTCTTATTGAAGCGACATCTGGCGGCGTGGCTATTTTCTACCTACGGCCTACGGTAAGATCTACACCTCTAGCCCAAGCCTCACTAGGCGCTCAACACTGACGGGTGGAAACTCAGCGTGACTGGCTCAGGCTGGAAGCTGAGACTGCTCGCATGTGAAAAGCGCTACCGACTCAGCTACGAGTACCATGATCATGGGTGATCTGACGCTGTTTTGGCAGCGTTCGAAGCTGTGAGTCCGGGTCAACCCCAACGGAGGCTCGGGCGCCGGGTGGCTTCGAGTTGACAGCTCAGGATGCTCGTTGCCGATACGAAGCTCCTCTTACTGCATGCATTCCAGAAAATGCCCCCCTTCCACATGCTCAACAGAAATCCTAACGATGATATCATCTTCAGAACCGAGCACACATGCTGCACAGACTTAGCAGCGGGCCACACGTCGTAGTTCCGCGGATTCTTCTCGATAGATTCCTATCGCAGCCGTTTGAAAGGCTGTTCCAGTACTCGGAAGACCATTACGCCACTAGACTTGACCAGTCGAAGCTCCAGGGAATTTCAGGGACTCAACCAGTCTGTAGGAGAAGTTTAGGTGCCTTCATCAGCTAGGGCTTTCCGCGACTTCTGGCTCATGTTTAGGGCTTTCGGGTGAGGAGAGCGGCACTGCCGCTTGCTGGCTGAGCCCCTGAAACAGAATCCCAACTTTCTCAATGCAGACGGCGAGAGCCCACATCTTTTCTCACCTACCCGAGATGAAACGTCCGCACTGCAGAAGGGCGATCCGAAGTTGTGGAGTCGAGGCCGTTTTCCGCCTCTGACTTTAGGAGTCCACTCAACAGCAACTCGGCAGGTTATGGACGCCTCGGGCAAAACAGAACCCGACTTCTGATTCTCCTGTGCCTCGTGGGTCTCCCTGGCAAAGTGTTTCGCCTCGCGGAAAGGCGCATTGCGTCGGATTGCAGATGGCTGCAGAACCAAAGCTCCTCGGGCCGCCCGCTCGGCCGGAAGGATTTGGTGATGTTTAGCATCGCTTCAAGATCCCGGAGGATGTCCAGGAACATGTACCACGGAGACCCGACGTAATCATACTGAAGGAAGTCTTTCAAATGCTCGTGGGCCCCATGGCAGATCCATGAGTCCGTCTGCGCCAGCAAACCCTTCGGGGTGGCCAGCAGCAGGCGGCATGAGCATCTGGGAGTGTGCAACGGGGAACAACCGGCTGGCATGAAATGCTTTGTCCGGCATGGGTGTGAGGGAGACAGCACCTTTCTGCTGCAGTTCCACAAGCGGTTTCTGCGTGTGGACGTAATCCTTGTTGGAATTGCCGTAAATGATCTGTATTCGCAGCTCCGGGAGTTGCACGTGTGCTTGCAGCGCCAGAACCGGCAACGTCATCAAACGTCTCGTCTCTGGGATCAGAATGGAGAGCTGCCTGCTGTCGTACACGTAGGTGCTCCTGGCCAAACCTGTGGCATTCTGGCAAATGCTGGGAGAAACGCCGATTTGGCTCTCGCCAGCAGTGGCAGTGTTGTAGTCCCTTTTCGGTCGGAGCCACGCAGGGTCACAGCTCCGCAGATGCACAGCCAACGCCCCAGCAGCAGAAACATGGACACACTAGTAACTTACAGTCGCGTTCGAAAACCTGGGGCGTGAGTGAACCTTGAGCCTTGTTTGGCTGCATGTGTTGCCTCTTCAAATCTCTTGACTTGACATGGTATTGGAGGCCAACCAGCATAAGGCCCTACAAGAAAAACTGAATGCTGCATTCGGGCTTTGTCACAGGAGTTTCTTAGACCACCACTAATCGGAGAAACTCGACATGGCATCAGGGCAGAGTCGTGCAAAGAGGTAGTCCTCGTAGATGAAGCGTCGTTTGTTGATGACAACCTGAGGCGCAGCAATGGTGTATTTGCTTTAGCATGCTTTAGCCATTTGCGGTCGGTTTCTAGCTTCCGGCTCCCGATTGACAAGTCCCCAACAACTAAAGAATAAAGATGCTCAAGCCGTGAACCGATGCAGCCTTTTCCGCTAAGCAGCCATGTTCCTAGCTTTCGTTCATGAGAACTCTTCAGGGAAACTGCTTGCCAGAATGGCTGCAGACAAAGCTTGAAATGGGAAGCACTAGATGCAGTCCCACTTCCGCATATGACAGAAGCAAAAAAATGTCGAAACCCACCCTCAACCTACCCTGTACAACCAGACATCTTTGTAGCGACGCCTGAAAAGATTCATGCCCGTGGACCAGCACTGCCCAACGCGTACGTTCAGAACTGCTTGACGCACGAGGGCACAATGCTTGTGAATTTGCCGATGCAACCAGCGCACATTGATATCCTTGTTAAAAGGAACCTTCAAGAACACTTGACGGACAATGTTTCTGTCACGCTGTTTCGCTGCAATCCTGTCTTGATACCGCTTGACGATGCACTCGAAAGCCACGATACTGAACCCACGATCCCGCAGGCGCAACTTGAAAGCAGCTACGCTTCGCTTTACATCAACGGTGGAGGAATTCCTGCGAAAACATCTCCACCATCCTCCAGTTTGAAGGCTGTGAAAGGCGCTGTCAGGATGACAACTGTTGGCAGGTACACACAAGTGCAAGTTCAGAGGTTTCTCATACATAGCCCAAGAAACTCACCTGTTGTGTTCAATGTGCAAGGCCACGTCAAGAAAATGAACATTTCCATCACCTGACAAGTCAAACTTCAATGAAGGATGCCAGCTGTCTGCAATGGCAGATAATTCCAGGGCGGAGCCGCTCCACAGAAGAAGGAGGAAATCAACGTACCGCCGCAAGAACTGCAAGTAATTACTTGCAGTTCTTGCGGCGGTACATTGATGACCTCCTTCCTTTGTTCTAGCTTCCGGCTTCCGGTTGGCAAGTCCCCAAGTCCGTTTCCAAGCCCGGGTCCGACAACCCGCTAGGCACTGCGTCCACACAAGTGCAGTCTCGATTTCAGCCCAAGCGTTAGGTCGCAAAGTATACAGGCACCCTTGGGAAGCATCCGGATCTTTCACAAGGGCACAGCGAAGGTGAAGCGCACAGAGCTCGGGTGGTTGGAGGGCTCAGGGCCGCGATACACACAGAGAGTCAAAAGCAGGAATTCTGGACTCCCGCAAATGTGATACTTTGCAGCGACCATGGCCTAAACTGCCCACATCTGCGAATACTAGCCGCAAGTAGTCTTCGATCCCGATCTTGCAGTCCATGATATCATGATTGATGCTGGCCCGGTGCTCCCCAGAGATGGTGTGCCTTCAAGCTCAGTTACTCATGCTCTGGCTGCTGCCTGTGACTGTTCATGGCTGTATCCCCGGAAACGAACCGCATGTCACCAGAGCTTGCCAACAGCTGATGCACCTTTGTTGCCTTGGGTTTGGGAACCACAAGGGGCAGTTGAACTCTGAACATCTGACCCCAGACTTTAAAACCAAAGCCTGGAAGCCTGAACCGATGAACACCTCAGGCCTCCAGAAGCCTTCCCTTCCTACCGAGCTTTGCTTCGGAACTACGACAAGAACTTGCAGTAGTTTTCAAATCCGACACTATCAAGACCTGCATGCTGCATGCCAGGTAATTGCACCTCCTCAATCGCGTCCCGATCGCCATGCTGCTTCTCGAAAGAAACGTATGCACGGTACAGATCATCGCTGGCACCTGGAAATCTCAGTCTGCAAGAAAGCACGGCCGAAAAGACTGATTCGACTGGCCTGGTGAACATTACCTCCCCAGCAGAGTGCTGTTAAACAAGATGCAACTATACAGTTCTTGGAACACGGCTCCAGTCATGCCCGAGGATCTCAGCAATGGGAAACGATACTCAAATCTTGGGCATGCCCATATTAGCCATAACACAGGGCGTAGCTATTTATGATTTACCGCCAAGAGGATAGAGCTGAAGGCTTCTGCCGTCGAGTGCTTCGGATTTGGGGTGGAAACCGTACGCTTCTGGATTTGGGAGATCCGGGAGCTAGCTCTGGTCCTGGTCCCTACATCTACATCTTAGGCCCAATGCCCGAAAGCTGTTGCACGAGGCCAAGTGCCACCTGAAGGAACACTACCGCTAGTTTCCGAGTTTATTCTCATGCAGTACCTCTGACCCAGGTTGGTCAGGCATCTGATCACAGCGCCTTTCGGCAGCACATCCAAGGCGAGCTTGTAGATGGCCTACAAGTCGAGGAGTTCAGGCTCATGGGTCACAAGGTTTGGAGGCCAAGACTGTCCGGAGGGAGTTCTGGGATGCTACCGGTAGAATTTCAGGCCCGTGCACCTGAATCCGGACTCAATCCTGACAGGGTAGCACTCTAGAGGACCAGCATTGAACAAAAGCTCGCATCAGAAACCTAAGGTTCTGGACATGCGCCTTTTCGGTGACTGCCGGACATCGGATATTCGCCAGCAAACTCAAGCCTGAGACGCAAAACACGTAGAGCACGTAGAGCCCTACACCTTACGCCAGGCCTCATCAATAAATCCATCTCGTGTCTGGCTTGAAAACCCCTGGAACAGCGCGCCAAGGCTTCTTCTGGAGCTGTCTTGCGAATTCCCCAACAAACTTTCGCGTCGGCATTCCATGACTCTCGATCACGGATGACCCGACAGGCAGCTTCGCCATCTGATGGATCGTCACCCTTTTCCCGATCATAGGCCACATTTCCCAATCACAAGCATGAAACTAAACTGTAAAGTTCGGACCCAGGAACAGTAAACCCCTAAGCGGTGCCCCGCACCCGGTGCCCGGGAAACAACTTCACCTTGCCGCTGACCTCGCCATGAAGACCTGGACTCAAGCCTCAACCTATTCAAGCTTTAAGGTGTGAGGGTTGCGGTTGGGTCTGTTTGTCCCCAAATCCAACCTTAAGCCGCAAACTCCACCGTAATCGAAATTCCCCAAGCCCAGACGCCCAGAGCCAGGAACCCGGAACCCGAAACTCTAAGCCAAACCCGAACCCGTTTTAGCTGCGCCCCAACCCACCAGTTTTGGCGTTCAGGATCGTAAGGTTTCGGGTTCGGGCTGCGCGACTCGCGCTTCGGGAAGCCTTCGCAGTTCCAGTTGGGGAGGCGTCCATCCCGCAGCCCAAACCTGCAAGTTCTAGCCCAAAAAGGCTTCAACTGTATATCGGGGTCGAATGATTTCGAACCTCGCAAGTCTGAAGGATCGGCATGCGAAGACGCGAACATGTGAGGTTACTGGGCGCAAGAGTCCCACAGTTGCACAAGAACACGACTTATGCTAGACAACCTTGTCACATAACAATGTCCGAAGCCGTTGTTGAAACAGAGACAGCAAGATTTCCATGCCATCAAGTATGACAGATCGTTGGTGCCTGCATCCTATGTCCCTTAAGTGGCGCCTGTGCCCGCTCCATCTCCCTCTGCCGCTGCTCAAACTGAGCAAACTTGATGTAAAACCTCGGCGGAAAGGAAATCCCGGGGCCGAGCTCAGAGTTTGGAAAATCTTATCGGCTCCGAGGCTGCGGAATCCTTGCGGGCCTAAAGCCTGAAGCTTTTTCGCGCGACCTCCCCTGGTGCGCCATTCCTCCAGTCTGGGGTCGCTGTTTCGGACACAGACTGCAGGCCTTTCTCTGAGCAGGGATGGGAGGGCGGCCTTGCCCACAACCGCAACCCGACTCACAGCTCCTTGACCCTCTCCGCATCTTACAGCTCCCTTCCTCCTGGCTTCAGCCACCAAGTGGGTGAGTGACAGTGCCTGTAAGCCGACGACGCCGCCCTGAACCCAACAGAGCAGCTCAAATCAATATCCGATCAGCTCCACTCCTAAACCGATTCAACGAGCGCAATGGTACGAGAAACGAGCCTGAGAGCCTCAACCGTTTCTCTCACTCCGAGCAAGTCCAGGTCTTCCGGCTTCTCATCCAGCTCGTTGCCCAAGAGCTCGACGGCTTTTTCGAAGCCCTGGCTTCGTTTCATGTTATGCGTCTGGATTCCCGATTTGGGGTTTAGGAAAGCTTCGGATCTCGGCATGAAGACTCTGAAAGCCAAGAGATTGCGACTGCCGCTAGCCTCCAGACGAAAGAAAATGATTCTGGACCAACCAATCCAGCCTGTCTCCTCACGTGCCCCTGACACCGCCACACCTGACAGGCCTAACCACTCAAGCCCGGAGGCTTGAATCCGTTCAGCCTCAACAACTAAAGCCCTGAGCCGCTCGTCCCACACGCTGATAGCAGTTCCAGCATCCGAGTTCCTGGACACTCCGACTTTTGGAGGCTTCTGCCCTCCCAAACGTCGACCGGGAACCTACTTCAATCTGAATGCTGGAAGAAGTGGAATGGCACTTACGGTATGTCGCAAACGTAACAATGCCGGCGACAAAGGAATGATATTCGTAACTGGGATCTGACTTCTTTCTTCTGGTCACCCCAACATGCCAGCTGCACGGATCGTGCCCGAGCCTTGGTAGCGTACAAGTGGCACGGTGGCACTCAGGCATTTTTTCATCGTCGGTGGCACGTACATTTCTTGGCTGACTTCTGAACCCCTCCTAAAAGCTAAACTTTTAGCCTCCTTGTTATAGTTCATATAAAAACCCAAAAAGTTAAAGTCCTAGCAGCCAACCAGAAGAACACCAAGATTGTTTCGCATATTCATCATGTAATGTACATGTATTGCTGCACACAGAGGTGCTCATGCGTGCGTGTATACATGAAAATCCAGATGTGTAGCTTGTTTCAGAGATGGCCAGACCAGAACACATTTACATGCATTTTGGGCATACACACACGCACACACACACACACACACACTCTTGCGGTTTTCTACTGGGTTACATATCTGGCTCGTCGCATTCTGATCGGGTCCTTGGGCAACCACCAAACTTTGCCGGCTTCCGCAATTGAGCATACTTTCGTATTCTTCCGGCTTTCCGCCAGCCAATGTCTTCAAACTCACAGTCTGATGGGCTGAGACACATCTATCTTTTGCTAGATCGGTGCATGCGGTGGAAGGACAAACAACCCTGAACCCCCACCCCTGAGGCCACAGCTGAGTTATGATGCTTCTCCTCAAACTTGCACAGCCGAAGAAAGGCCTGCGAGTAAAAAGAGTTTGGTTCTAGGGGTCTTTGATTTGGTGGGCACGATCCAGGTTGCCAGCATCGTTCGATAGGCGTCGATGGAGTATCCGAAGTCCCACGCTACTCACGGGATGCTTCCTTCGGGTGCGGGATTGTCAGTTCTCGTAGAAGCATAGTTACATACTCGCATGCTACATGCATATATACATACATGCAAGCCATGCAAACATACTTAAATACGCACATACGCACGTGCAGACAGACACACATACGCACAAATCTACATACCTACATACCTACACACCTACACACCTACGTACCTACATACCTACATGCCTACGTACCCACATAGTACATGCCTACGTCCTACGTACGTACACATACACATCATGCTTGCATACATTGACATACATACATTGACATACATGCATTGACATACATACATACATACATACATACAGACATACAGACAGACATACATACATACATGCATATAGACGCGCATACAGATGTGCAAACATACACATGTACGTGCGTACGTGCGTGCGTGCGTACATGCATACATACATACATACATACATACATACGTACATACATACGTACATACATACGTACATACATACATACATACATACATACATACATACATCGACATAGATGCCCCCCCCTCATGGGCCACCGGTCGGTGGTGCGTGGGGTGGTGGAGGGTGAGCAGGCACCTATCTGAAATGCATGGAGCCCTACCCAAGCTAATGTCGTCAAAGGCTACGAAACACTTTAGAGCCAAGGCAAGATCCTAAGATGCATGGCTGTCGAGTCCAAAACAGCGATCAGATAATATATGAACACTATGAAAAAGCCTATATTTTTTGCACAAATCAGTTTTTTGTGAAATGCTACTCCTATATCCAAGAACCCTTTGGACGTAGGCAAAATCACAAGATCTACGGTTTTTGAGTCGAATATAGCGATCAGATGCGAGCTCAAATCCCTGAAAACGCCTATATATTGTGCTGAAACCAGATTTCGTGTTCGGTCATTTGTCGATCGAATCAGGTTTCGAACTCAAGCCAGATGACAAGGTCTCAGCTTCTTGAGCCTGTACCCTCGAAATCGATAAACACGCATGGCCGAAAACAGACAGCACAGGTGATTCGAGGTTTTTCGTACTAAATGTGTCTAAAAACATATTTTTCTGATATACCAAGAACTGAATTGTCCAGAATACCTGTGAAGGTGCATGCCAACTATAGTTTTAGGGCATTCGCACTTGCATCGGCATCAGTCAGATCCACTTTTGCAGAAAAACTGGGGCTTTTTGTATACTTGCAAACAGGCCGAGAAGACTGTTTATGGTCTGAGCTTCATTTTTGGACGACAAAATCGTGCAGAAACGGAAATTTGTGAAAAAAAAATCCTACGGGGGACATAGTTAAAAAAAACGCGAAATTCAGGGTCAGTAATGTATAAACACCAGTAAACGCGACGCAAAAACATGCGCCGAAATACACAGCAAGATCATTCATAAAAACGAACAAAAAAGCAATAGGTGCTCCTACATCTCAATGCCGCACGCAGATCTTTTTTTTTCTAGCGTCCGCTAGGCTGTAAGCGCAAACATCGTATATATCCATGTTCATTCTGAAAAGTAGTCATCATGACAGTAAGGAGTCACAAACGTGAAAAAACCAATAGTAATCAGAACGATAATCAGAATAACATCTGCAGCAACAACAACAACAACATCAAGAGCAACAAAAAAGAACAACACCATCGGCAACGATGAACATCACAGCAACGACAACCAAAGCAGTAACTAGCAACGACATCTTTTTCTTGGTTTGTTTTCAGCGCAGGCGGTGTGGATCAAGCCTCATTACACCAAAGATTACAATCTCACACTTCCTCATGGAGGCAAGCTTGGCGTGAAACCAGGGACGCAGGTAATCGACAGGTTTTGGGGCCACGTCCGGACCTACATCAAGAAAGTATCCAGGAAGCCTGGCAATAATGTGCTGCGTCGAAAAATTCGATCTGCCCAATTTACGTACTGGCACAAGGGCCAGAACGCATAGAAAGCTGCGGCGTCCATGCTGAAAGAACTGCACAAACTGTAGCTAGATGCTTTGGTTTTCAGCGCACATCAGAGTAGAGATCAGCCGGATTTTGCAGTGAACCTCTGACAGAAAAAAAATGTTTCCCGGGAAGCGCTTGTCGTGTGATGCATTCTCAGTGCACTTTGGCCTGCCCGACACTGTCTGTTTGGTCCTGCATTCAAGCACACGGCTTGGGGCTTAGAACACAGGCGCGAGGCTTCAAAGAGGAGGCCCGAGACCAAAAAACAAAAAACCAAAATCTGAGAGAAAAAATGTTGGTTTCGGCTGGATTTTTGTTTGGTTTTACACTGGTTTTTGGTTTTTTTGGTTGAAAATCCAAAAAAAACACTTGTGTGTTTTCTTGGTATTTTAGCGAGGCGACACCATGAAAACCAAAAAAACACATCTGCTTTTATGGTTATTTGCTCCAAAGCCAAAAAAAAACAGTGTAAAACCAAAAANNGCCGAAACCAAAAGATTCTCTCCCAGGTTTTGGCTTTTTGGTTTTGTGATCTCGGATGGTTTTGCAGAGTCGCGAAACTGTGGGAAGCAGGTTTCCAAAATAAAGGGCTGTATGTGACAGTGCTTTAATTGAAAAACAAAGTTTTCTCTGTTGAGA
>CAJNJA010032398.1:0-30178 GCA_905231915.1 Symbiodinium necroappetens
GGTCAAAAATCATGAAAATCTGCAATTTTGCGCTTTGTCAACACTCAGTCACACCCTTATCATTGAAACTTCAGCTTTCTAAGAAAGAAAACAAAAAGAATTTTACGTTGAAGACGGCGCACGGTGCAGACTTGAAAACGGTCCAACGTCCACACTTGAAAACGGCAGCAGAAAACTGGTAGGTTGAAATCGTCCGAGATGAAAACGGCTAGCTTGAAAACGGCTGGGTTGAAAACGGCTAGGTTGAAAACGGCCGAGTTGAAAATGGTCGGGTTGAAAACGGCAGGGTTGAAAACGGCGGAGTTGAAAACGGTAGGGTTGGAAACGGCACTTTGGAGGATTTTGGGACACCCAAACTGGTCAAAAATCACGCGCTTTCCGGAATCCGCATAATAGGCCAAAAGGCCTTTATTTTAGCCATTTAAAAGGCTTTTGGGAAGCCCAACATGGTCAGCAATCACGAAAATCTGCAATTTTGCGCTTTCCGGAATCCGCAAAATAAGCCAACAGAAACATCAGTTCGAGACTTCCGCTCGGAAGCATCGGCTCGGAAACGTCCAGCTCGCCAATAAACAATTTCTATTTATCCTGGCCTTGAGGGTTTAGGGTTTAGGGTTTTGGGTGCTTTTTAGGGTTTAGGTTTTTGTTAAGGGTTTAGGGCTTTTCTGCTTGTTCTGTCAAGGGCCTTTTCCGTGGCGTGCACTCCGTCTCCCGCCAAGGGCATGTTCGGTTTGGGGCTTAGGTTTTAGGGTCTAGGGTTAAGGGTATTATGTATGTTGATGATGATGATGAATATATATATATATATGTATATATATATATACTCATAATTATATTATGTAGTCAGTATTTCACATTATGTGCTTTATGTTTAAACTATACAGCATTTGTTAAACATTGTAGACTGTGTGTTACACACAGTATCTCACGTATTGTATATGTGTATATTACATAACGACCATGTGCTATGTATCATGTGATGCATCTTAATCATTGTATATATATATATAATTACACACTATACTTTACGTTTTAGCTATTAAATTATTTACATTGAAATGCGTTTTATATTATATATTGTAAACTACATGTTATACACGATTGTTATTATTATTACTACCACTACTACTACTACTACTACTACTACTCCTGCTATCACTGTTATCATGCTTCCTTCTATTGTTCTTACGTTTACTTTTGCTACTACTTCATGTAGTATTTACTTTATATTAGATGTTACATGTTGTATACCAAATACTATGTTGTATATTGAATACTGTGTATTGTGTATTACATAATGAATGGTATATACTGTACATCATATACTACTACATAACATATACGTACCACATGCGATGTTTTCTACAGATACAGTATGTGCTAAATATTGGATAGAAAACGCTACTTTCTTTTACGTTAATCATACAGTAATCTACGTTGCCTTGTAAAATATATACTATAGGTCATAGATTGTGAGTGGTACTCTGGCTGCTCGCAACGCAGACATAGTGCTGCATCACGCGCCACGTCTACCACAATACCGGTCGTTGCGGTACCCCTGCGATCCAATACCCACCGGAAGATTGTTTAACATGCCGCTGTCGAAAATCAACATCACGATGATCACCCCGAAAGATGTGACGATGACAAACTAGGATGAACCCGACAACATACCCGGTCATGATGCTGCAGCTCACCACACTTGTTCCGATGACACTGACTGACTGCGAAGGTGCCAGTAGTCAGTCTGTTATTGCAGACAATGGTGATGCTGATGATGGTGGTTGCCTTGAAATCATGGTGATGAAAAGTACGATGTCGGTAATGATAATGATGATGACGGTGACGATGGTGATGATGAAGATGATGATGATGATGTTGGCGTGATGAAGAGGATGAAGATGACGATGCTGATGATCGTGGTGGTGGTGATGATGACGATGGTGATGGCGATAATGTCGGTGATGATTGTGATGACGAAGGCTCTCCTTGTTAGATTGAAACGACGATGACGCTAATGAAGATACTTATCGAGGCTGTGATAATCATCGCTCGTTGAAAAACTGCAGGTGGACTAAGTTGATATTTAAATTGAAGTTGTCGCGATGGTGTTGTCACTGTCACTGGCTGCCTCTGTGTCGGGATTTGGGTTGGGTTGCTTAGTAACCAAGGTGTCAAGTTTGTTCGGTTTCCGGGCGGCTTGAGGATGTAGAACCTCTTCGGTTGGGGCACGTTGCAGCTACGTGCTGCGGTCTGGGGCAACCCCTTGCCACCCAGATAGACACACTGATCAGACTCCCCAACCCTGAACCTAGATCAACAAGGCCAAACCCCGTGAAGCCTACTACCCGATCGACGGACTTGGACATGCTACTGCAAAAGTCCTTGTAGCGGTGCATCCGTCCAGCAATCTCAGCAACCTGCTTTTGCTGCAAGCCTGCCCGGGCCAAGAAGATTGGTCAGAGTTCTACTTTCACGGTTCAAGATGCGGAGTTTAGGCTTCCCTAAACCCCAAACCCTAAACCCTAAACCCTAAACCCCAAACCCTAAACCCTAAACCCCAAACCCTAAACCCCTAAACCCCTAAACCCTAAACTTCAGGGTTGAGACGTCGGGTTCATGGCTTGCCCCTCTCCCGACCTCTGGTCTTGATCTGCCACGCTTGCGCCTTTTCCACAGATGCTGCCGACAGGTTTAGGATTACTATTACCATTATTATTGTTATTAATAATAATAATATTATTATTATCATTATTGTTATTATTACTACTAGTATTATTATTGTTATTATTTATGCTTCTCTGTACTTGAGTTCGCGTTTGCTGGTTTGTCGAAACCTCCAAACACTCATGCTCAAGGGTGCCAGCGCGCTGTGGGTGGCACGGCGGATGGTATGAGTCTAGAACCCCAAAGAAGTTGCTGTGTGTGGTGTGACTGCCTCGAGTTTAGAACCAACAAACCCACCCTAAACCCTAAACCCTAAACCCTAACCTCTAACCCCTAAACCCTAAACCCAAACGATAGGAGTCTGGGCAATGCTTCAAACCACGGGAAAACTACTTTCAGGCCTTCTGATGCATGTGTCTTGCGGGCTTTAGGGGCGGTTGAAGGATTCCGGCACCAAAAAACAACACCAATGATTCCAGCCCCAGTGCCTAAACCCCTAGACCCCCATCACTAAACCCTAAACCCTGAAGCCCTTAACCCCAAACCCTAAACCCTTAACCCTCAAGAAAGAAATAAGTTGGAATAGCTTATCTTTGTTCATGTTGAACCGCCTAAACCGCCCTAGCCCCACCCACAGCCGCGGCCCCCCCAGTCTCAGCCAGCCCCAAATTCAAAACCAAGTTCTAAGAGAAAACACACTGTCCAAACCCAGTGCCTAAACCGTCAACACCAGTCCCAGCCGAGCCACAGCCCCAATCCCAAGCCACCAGTTCTACAGCCCCAAACCAGTTCCAGGCCCCCAGCCCCAGCCCCATCCCCAGCACTACCAGCCAGCCCCAAATTCAACATCAGGTTCCAACACAACGCATTGGGCCAAAAAGTTTCGGTCAAAACTTTCAGTCAAGACGTTTCGGTCAAAACTAGCGCGCCCAAACCCCTATCAATTCCCATAAATCCCTAAACCCTAAACCCCTAAACCCTACAACACCCCTACGTCCTGACGGCCTTCCGATGCCAGGGGCGAGAATGGCAGGGCCAAGACTGTCACGAGGCTCCGCAAGGCCTTCCCAAGGCTTTAGGCTTTTTGGGGTTTAAGGGTTTGGGGTTTGGGGTTTAAGGGTTTGGGGTTTAGGGTTTAAGGGTTTGGGGTTTAGGGTTTAAGGGTTTGGGGTTTAGGGATTAAGGGTTTGGGGTTTAGGGTTTAAAGGTTTGGGGTTTAGGGTTTAGTAGGTAGTACATACATAGGTCTTCAAGCCGCCACCTGATGCAGACCTAAGATACCAAGTCCGGCTGGCCTCCGGGAAGCGGGGTTTGTGGGTATGATATTCCATATCTGTGATAATTTGTAGGTACATCATAGATTACACATCATATTTTAAAACTTATCTATTAGATATTGTACAACACATAATCTACACTATATAGAATGATCCCTAAACCCTAAACCCTAAACCCTAAGCCCGTGTGGAACTCTGGCGCTTGCGGCCTGGACTTGCTGCTGCCGAAACGCCGCTTGCTCGCTGTCAGTGGCAGTGGCCTCGTCAAATCCCGTCGAAGAGAGTCATGTGTAGAAGGAACGAGTCATGATTCCCAGGAGAAACAGTGACGTGTAATCCAGAAGGAAAGAACTATAATTGCCAACCAAGAGTCACGTGTGAAAGAACGAGTTGGGATTAAGGCTTAGTTCTACGCACAGGCGGAAGAAGCATCCCAAAGTGGCCAGAAACGCTTCAGAGGGTTCCAGACAGGCTTCAGCATGCTATAGGGTTTTATGGTTTAAGGTTTAGGGTCAGGCTTTAAGTGCGGCGTGTAGGATTGCAAACTGCCCTCTGCTTGGCCTCATGCAGGGGCCTGAATAATTTGAATGGGGGTTTTTGGCCATATTCTGCTATATACGCATGTGTGTATATATATATATATGTGTATGTCTCTCTCTCTCTCTGCTCTCCCTCTCTCTCTCTCTCTCTCTCTGTTTGTGTTTAAGCTTTTATGTTACCTGAATCGGGGTTAGTGGCTGAGCTTGATCTCTGCTGCGGAAGAGAAGGGAGGACTCTGGGGCCAGAGATGTTTCTAGGTTCCCCAGTAACCCCTTAATAAGGGTACCCTTTTTCTTATTATTTGGTTCTAATTTGGGGACCCCAAACTAAAGAGGAAACTAAAAAGGGCAAAATGGTACTACTGGGGCACCTAGGAGCAAAGGTATTTGGACCTTCGTAGCTTAAGCTTGAGGGTGTACGTGTTGAGCACACAAGCCGATAAACCCTAAGTTCGCTGACTAAGGGCATCAGCTGCATGCACCCAAAGAACGAGACTCTAACCCTAAACCCCAAACCCTAAAAACCCTAAACCCTAAATGGTGGCCTCATCCTCCCACGGCAGGAGTGAGAACTCGGTTTGCAAGGTGCTGCCCGGATCCTGTCGGCAACGGCTTAATGCGTTTAGGGGGAGGGTTTAGGGTCTTAGGGTCTTAGGGTGTTTGAGGGTTAGGGGTTTAGGGCTTAGGGGTTTAGGGCTTTAAGATTTATAGGGGAGGGTTTAGGGATTAGGGTTTATAGAGAGGGTTTGGGGATTAGGGTTTATAAGGTTTGGGGAGGGTTTAGGGTTTAGGGTCTTAGGGTCTTAGGGAGTTTAGGGTTTAGGGTTTAGGGATTATAGGGAGGGTTTAGGGATTAGGGTTTATAGGGTTTGGGGAGGGTTTATAGGGTTTCGGGTCTTAGGGTTTAGGGTCTTAGAGTTTAGGGTTTAGGTTTACCAAGAGGGTCCGAGTGCCCAAATAGTAAGGTTCTAGGTCCCAAAATGCATACTCTAAATGGCTTTTGGCAAATTGGAACCCTACTATTCGGGTAGCCCTAAACCCAAAGCCCTAAAACCCTGAACCCTGCAACTTGGTTGCTTGGACCCTTAGGGTTTTAGGGCTCAGACAGAGAAGCCTAAACAGTTAGACCAGGACTTGGGGATCTGCTATGGGTTGGGTACCGCCCCCACCCGGTAACAGTCTATATTAGGGGTCATATTAAGGGCCATATTGTACAATCATTAACTATATATATACACATATACACATACATACATACATACATACATACATACATACACCCTACATGATTATCTAACTGTTACAGAGTGGGGGCAGTACCCAAAGTGGAATCATCCAAAACCCCCGACTGCAAGCCCCACCACCAGAGCCTGCGAGCCAATATTGCGCAAGCAACTGGCAACGGGATGTTTCAGGGACCTTGTCAGCCCTGACTTCCTACCATACCATTCCAGAGAAAGCCTGAAAGGCTAAAGCCCCGAGGGGCCTACCATCCCGAAGAGCAGAAAGCCTAAAGTCCTAAAGGATCATAGCCTAGACCGCCTAAACCCTAGAATCCTAGATATATACATATCGACAGCCCTTAAGATCCCCAAAGCCTAACAGCCTACACCACAAACAGCAAAGATTTAATCTCGCCGCCGCAGCCACCCATGCAGCCCGGACCGCAACCTGTCCACTCGATGCAAGGACAACATCCGAGGTGCCAGCTTCTATACTGTGTTGTATATAGCAGTGATTACGACACGTTAAGATACACTTTTGTATGCTATAGTACCTTATGCTATGTCTCATTGTGGCAATACTATAGTACATTAGAGTGCTATATATATATATATATATAGAAAAAAACACACATGCAAGCCTCTAGGCATAAGGCTTCAACTCCAGGGGGAGGTTTAGGGCTATGGTTGAGCTGTTCGGAGTCTTGGGTTCCGATGAACGAACCCAGACATTTCACCTGGGCCACATCCGCCCATGCCGCCATTGCCACCAGGGCAGCAGCCTGCAGAGGCAATACCGGCTCTACAGAGCCTTCACATCTACATCTTGCAGCTTCGCACATGCTCTTCCCGGGTGACCGAAATCTGCTGCTGGCCTAAGCTACCAAGGCAAGGAACGTGTGTTCGGAGAGGAGTTTGGCGAGGGTCTTCTTCTGGCTGGTCTTGAGACTCGATAACTGTACGACGCGTGCGAAGATGCGGTTTGAGAGAGCTGTAGGGTTACTATCCGCAGGCACCCTTACAGTAATCCGTGTACTACAAATCATTTATGGTAACCCTTATGCTATCATACGTCTAGTCTAGAAACCCTTGTACTATAAATTGTCACCCTATGGATTACTATGAGCTGTCCATCTTGTGTCAAAAGCGAATAAGTGGACATTGACCGAACTATGTATCCGGGCACGGAGCTATTGGTGTCAGTCATGGGTTCAAGCAGGATTCCTTGAAGGGCTCCTTGCAGGTTCCTTCAAGAGTCCGCAACAGAAGCGATGAAAGCGCAGCATGCCGCATGCAACCATCTACGAGTCCACGTCGGGTCCGACGGCACCTTGCAAACATCGAGTTCGCAGAGGCTTAAAACTCTGCATATACATACGCATACATCCACATCTTTACTCCAACCCAGCTTTTTGAAGAAAATACATACAACACATATGTATGTACACACATATTCATACACCAAAGGCCTCCCATGCAGCAGCCACCTGGCGGCCCGCAGTTACCACCGCCTGGTCCGCAGCCGCCGCAGCCAGCCGGTCCAGGTCCAGGTCCACAGCCACCACAACTCCCACCACAACCGCCGCCAGAGTTCCCACTACCACTGCAGCCGCTGTTCCCACCGCCTGGGCAGCCACCGCCCATAGGGCAGCCGCCCATGCCACCCATCATCATAGGGTTCATCATGCCGCCCATCATCATCATAGGGTTCATACTACCTCAGGCAAACCAGCAAGATGGTCACTGCATGGAATCCGCGTCTAATCCATAGTACATTGTCAGAGCTGTAGTCTGCAAATGTACTGTCGAACACCCCGCTTACGTAACAGGTACCTCTGTACAGATGATGCGAGCCAGCGAGAGCAGAAACCACGGCACAAAACCATGGATGCTTTAAGCTGGGCTTCCCATCATCTGCGTCATCATGGAGGGGTCAATGCCCATTTGCTTGAACATGCCCTCCATCTGCTTCCTCAGATGCTTTAGCGTCTCGGTGCTCAGCTCGTAGGTTTGGGGGCTTTGGGGCTCACGTGTGGACTCACTCCACAGATCTGGTGAGAAGCGCAAAGACAGCAATCAAACCCAGGGCTTAGGGTTGAGGGCTTTTGTTGAGGGTTGGAAGACAAGGTTGCGCATGAAACGTGAGAACCTTTGCCTCTTCTTGACAACGTTCTTGCTGAGACTCGGGTCCATGCCCATCTGCTTCATGACGGCCTGTCGGCCAGGGAAGTGGACGAAGCATGTTCAGTTCATGGGTGGAGCGCGGTGAACAACTAGTTACGTTGGGGGGCATGGTGCACACGAGCGGACTGTTCTGCTCATGAACCTTCAAAGAATTGGGAGGGCCCTTCACTCAAAGGATACCAAGTGCAGTTCGCGCATATAACTTATAACCCAGCAAAGCAATTTCGCACTGTGATTCTTGACCATGCCGAAGATTCTCGGGGTTGCAACTCTGTTGGACAGAGTAGTGAGTAGTTACGATCAAATTTGTAACAATAAGAGGGTGGCTGCAGCAAGGCCGCCGCATCCATGCCCATTTGCTTCATGAGCTTCTCGAAGGGGCCTGGGGTTTTCGATTCAACATCGACAGAGCAGCGGGAGAAGTGGTCTGGACATAAGCTGGGCTCTTAATACTAAGGCATCCTACAGGTACATACATGCAGACAAGCAGAAAGAGAGAGACAAACAGACTGTTGCCTCCTGCAGAAATCTTCAAGACAAGACTTCATATGAAGGAAAGCCTTAAACTCTAAACCCTTTGAGAAGCCAAAGCACTCTTCTTGGAACTGCCGCCTTCTTTGCCAGCTTCTTTCTCACCTCCACCGTCCTGCGATGCGCTTACATGGACTACGTAACTACCCAAATGCGAGCTGGGCCTCAACTCAGCCTTTTGAGGTCAAGTGGAGCGTCAAAGTTTTTGGGGGTAGCAGAGGCAGTGACAATCGCTGCATGAGCTACACACGTGAGACCCAGCAGCAAGGCTCTGGCGGGTGCACCCGGCGTTGCTCAAGACTGGGAACTAAACTCCGAAGTACCGAGCATTGTGGTCCCATTGTCGGGCCTTCTCATTCTCGGCGAGCTTCGAAGCCATCGCGAGATACTGCCTGAGTGACATGAGGTACGACTCAACTTCTCGGGAGACAGTCTTGCTCCCAACAATCAAGCTCACGAACGGCAGGCTGCACGCATAGTAACTTAGCGTCACAACCGGCAGCTACTAGCACATGCATCTTGGAAACCAGCCGCCTGTGGCTCACCTCAACCAGCTCCAAGACAAAACTGCGCCCCAAACCTTTAAGCTTCTTCCTGCCCCGAGACCTGAAAAAAGCCCTATAGAACCAATAGGCTGCGCTGGAAAAAACCTGTTCTAGAAACCCTAGCCCTAACATTGAGTTCCAAAGGGCTCAGACCATTTCTCAGCAAACTCCTCTCCCGGGGGCTCCGCTTCTTCCCTGGGCCGGAAAGGGCTGGAAGCTTTGAGGATTCTTGGGGTTTCAGCACTCACGCTCGGACTTGCCTGGGACTCTTGGGGTTTAGGGGTTTAGAGGTTTAAGGGTTTCGGCGCTCGCGCTCGGACAATCCAGGCGAGGCATGTGGTTACTGGTTCGAGGACAGCGGGGTTTAGGGTTCAGGGCTTTAGGGTTTTAAGGTTTCGACTCACGCACTCGCGCAAGGCTTAGGGACTTAGGGCTTGGTGCCTGCACCAAAAATAACGTTTCAGCACTCACACTCGGACTGGCCTGGCGAGGTTCCTGGTGTTGGGTTCAGGATTGAGGCGCTGATTGAATCGAATCGTCAGCAGAAAGGTTCGAGGATGTTGTTGATCGGAACCTGGTCCTTTGGAAGTCCTGGCTACCAGTCCGAGCCTGCATTCTAACTATCTATCTATCTATCTATCTATCCATGTACATATATATCTATATACACCTATATCTATATATATATATATGTGTGTGTGTGTGTCTACATATATACATGCGCATAATTGCCCATATACATGTATATGTATATATGTATATATGTGTGCGCATGTATCTATAATTTATAAATACTTGTACGTTATGAACAGTGTTGGGCACGCCATGTAAAACCTAGGGAAGAGCTATCTAGGAGATCCAGGTCCGAAGCTCAGGCGTGCCAAGGACAACGCGTAAGCCAAAATGCAATGCTCTGCATGACATATAAATATATACATTTTATATAACGTATATAAACAACCATATGTATGGATAAACAATACACACACGTATATGTATGTATGTATATATATATGTATCTTCAGATAGGTTTGTCTATGTATATATATATATGTATGTATGTATGTATGTATGTATGTATGTGTAGGCCAAGAAGCTCAGGCTCTTCTGTGGCCTCCGGCAGGCGGCAAGAGGAACTCGAAATCGGCTTCAATGAACGGAGCCGTCAGAAAATATAGCTAGCATAGCAGGCATGCAGGACATGGGCTTCTGAGACCCATGTAGATACAAGATTCAGGATTTCAACCTGTGTTCACATTATTTTTAATTAGGGCGATCATCCCTACCAGTGCACCATTGAGGTTTACCGTTCTTGACAGTCATCGCTTGTCCCTTTGGGGTGGTGGTTGGGGCCCGCAGTATAGCACGCGGTGGAGAGCCTTCTGCATGGAGCTGGTAAGCCCCGCTGATGCGGCGATGCCGTCGTGGCGCTTGACCTGGCCGACTTCACTCAGACAGGTCTTGCCAAGCCTGATCCTCGAAAAACCGCATCATGCAAGTATCCGAAGCAAGAGCTTCTTGCGCTTCTTGCTACTTCGGCTATGTGCCGCACTCAGGCTGCCTCCACCCACTTGTTGTCAATCATGTGCTTCGCATGGGCATCGATGACTTTCTCCACTGCCTGAATTCAATCAAGCAGCACTGTTTCCAAGCAAATCCCGTGCCGTTAGGTGCCGGAATATACTAGTGTGCTTTCCACATGGCCTTGACGGGTCTCATCTTCAAGTACATTCGCACATATCACGTGATGCTGCAGCGAGTTTTGCTGCGATGTTGCAACATCTCCCAGTAACACCGGTATCCTACTATTCTAAGCCATAGAATCAGATGCCTTGAAGAAGGAATGCTTACTGCTGCGGCCGAAGGCGCATCGTGGTCGGAGAACTTGACGAAAGCGAAACCCCGGGACGTGCCATCCGGGAGCCGCTTGATGTCTACCTGCTCCACCTGAACAGGGTTTACCCATAGGCCCCTAAGTAGTTCCTTTTTTGTGGTTTATATGTAGAACCCTGGAACTACTTACGGGCCTATGGGTAGGGTTTAGTCTTGGTTTTCCCACCCGCTTCGCTGACATGGTCGCACTGCAGGGTGTAAGTGTAGGGTTTAGGGATGATAAGATTAAGATGTGCTGATTGCCATCTTGTCGTAAACAACAGCCATGAAGTGCAGCACCTTTCGATTTGGGGACGGAACACCGGCGACGCGTCCCGCTGTCAGGCTCTGCTTTTCAGACTGCGACGAGCCGCTGCATTCTTACAATTTCGGGCAGCAGCAGAGTCTGCTGCAAAACTCGGTCAACTTGATAGCACCGTGTGAGTGCTAAGGTTGCGAAATCATCGGAGGCTGCTGGCTTGGTGGACATGCTTTCAGACCGGCCGAAGTTCCGAGCAAATTTTGAGCTAAGCCCTCCACGACCGCACTGGAAGCTGGCAAGGAACTTCTGCAAGTCTGAAGTCACATGCCTCTTGCAAGCACCCCGACTTTGCCTGGCCAAACTTCGCGAAGTGGGCTGTGACCTCACAAGGGTCAAAGCCGTCTTACATCATCAACCCAACCACCATTCTTCCTGGAATGGCCTTCCCATGCTACTGCTAAATTTTGCCCTTATTGCATGGGCGAGACGGGCTATGCTCCGAAAAGCCGCGGAGTTCTCCCTCGTCCCGTGTCAAATTTGCGGCTCGGGAACTCTGTCCTCTTCGGTAGTCTTGCGCAGACCTCGAAGCTCGCTTATCTCGCTTTTGCTAACTGCTAACTGCTATTCCGATCATGTCGCAGGTGGTGTTGATGTAAAACCATGTACTAGAAACGAGCATACTGATCTTGTTGCTCTTGTCACTCTTGTTGTCCTCGCTAGTCGATATCAAAGCGGCCACTACTGCAACTACTCCTACAGTGCTACTATTGCTACTGCTACAGCTAATGCTGTTGCTGCAGCCACTGCTACCAGCGCTGCCGTCACTACCACTGCTACCACCACTACCGCCACTTCAACAACAACACAACAACAACAAGGTGCAATCACATACTGGGTCCCCATCCCAGTATTGGTTGTCACACTGCCTGTCCCGGTGCAAGCGCGCACTGGGTCCCCATGGAATATTTAACCCTGTATCACAACTATAGTATGTTGCGCGTGCGGGACAACACCAAATAATACAACTACTATTGCCAGTACTAGTACTGCTAGTAGTACAGTGCTAGTGCTACTGTAGTACTAAGAGTAGTAGTAGTAATAATAATGGCAAGAATTGAAAGAGTGATTGTAACAATAACAATACAACTACCACTGCTGCACCCCGCAACACTGACGGCTGCTGCTCTGGCACCTTCCTTCACTGCTACTAATTCTACTGCTATGGCTGCAACTCCTCGTGGCCCTAGTGCCGCGGCCCCTACTCCTGCAGACTCTTGCTCCGCCTTGTGCTACTTCCGCTATGCGTATGACTGCTACATAAACGCCTCTTGGCCTGACGGCAGTACTCACCATGCCGGCGGCCTCCAACGAAGATGACCATGTCGTTGCTCTTTGGCTTCTTCTTGCCCTTGGTAGGCTTTTAGCAATTTAGGAAATGACCCCAAGATCAGAGTTGCCTTTTGTTACTACTATTCAAATCGTGTTCCATGCAAGTACCCAGGGTTCCACTTCGGAACCAGGCAAGAAGTTGTGTTGCAACTTGAGCCAAGGCTTGAATCGCTCTAAGACTCTAAGCTCCAGACCCTGCAACCGAATCTGCAAATTCGTAGTTTAGAAGTCTCCGAGCCTCAAACTTCTTACGTGCACTTCAGCACATGTCAGGGTACTGGTACCGGTCCGGGAGGAGATCGCATCTTCCATCCCGGTTGCAACATCGTAGTGGCACTATTTTCTCAACTCTCGACAACTCTGCGTTAAGAGTGTTTAAGAAATTGGAGGAGGATGGCGTATCGCCGGCATGGTGGAAGTTGAACGTGCCTGGCAGTCAGGCGCGCGCGCATGCGACACGAGCATTTCCGACTTTCGTGGGTTGCTTGACAGCAGGACGAGACCCTCGGTGAGGCTTCACGCCCACAAGTCACAGTCCCTTCTTCGCGATTGAAGTAAGCACACGCATCCTCAGCGATTCCCAGCTACTCGGCCACTTCAAAGCACCCGCGACCCGTCTGGCAACGGTGCGGCTTGGAAGTAAGAAAGGCTGACCGACTGCCCGGGTTTCCATCATTCTGTGGGTGTAGCTTCTGGATCATTCAAAATCAGTTCGTGGCTGCTGCAGGATGCTGCAGGTCGCTACAGTATCTGACCCCTGCAACACTCAATGAGAAGGCTTCTCTAGACATATGGGCCGCGCAAGGTAAATCGGGACACAGCCGGTTCTATCGAGAGGTGTTTCAAACTGGAAGCTTGGACAAAGAGTGGCCGGAGAACAACCTTAGAACCTTCCTCAAGAAGACAAGTAGCCGACTTATCGCCCTTCTTCTCCTTCTTCGATCCAGAGATGCCCATCATCTGATTCATCATATCTTGCATCTTCTTCCTAAGCGACTTGCTGGCTGGTCGATGCTTGGGATCGGGGTTCGTCTGTCTCGACAGGCGAGCTCAGGATGCTAGATGGTGCTCACAGGGGCCTTCACAAGCCACGGTACAGTAAATGCTTCCAGGAAAACGGCCTCTGCTCAAATACGAAGCCTCACTTTCAGCCCTTATTCCCTTCGTGGCTGAAAGATGTGCGGTACGAGTCGAACCGCTTCTGCAACTGACCCCAATAACATCCAATAACCCTGCAAGCTATCGAAGGTTAGCGCAAATGGCAGCAACATGGCAGGGCAAGGGTGCAAGATTCCAGGCGTTGCGTGCAGCTGCAAGTTCTTGGGCCAAAAACCTCTCTGTTTTCGTTGGTGGGAGGCTTGCCGAAAGCCCTTGAGTCCTCCGCCTAGCACCCACCGAGGCTTGTCTCTGGACCTTAAATTCTGAAAGCCAAGATGCATGTCGCACCCGCCACCGCCCATCATCATGTTATTCATCATTTGCTGCCTGGGACTGCGATGATCATGCAGAAGGCATATAAGGTTCCTTGATGACGAACCCCCTCCCCCAATGCGCCACACCCTCTACAGCCATGGAAGCCGAACAGCTTCCAGCAGTGTGCGTTGATCAGGATGGTATGACTATCACTATTTTGCCCTGTGGTTTCTGCGTACTGGAGCCTGAGTCAAGCTGAACGAAGCATAGACCGAAAACCAAGATGAACAACACTTTCAGCGAGACATACAGTATGCGGTGCCTCTGCATGGCTCCTGCCCGACGGAGGTTCGACAAGCCCAACTGGTAGCAGTCAAAAGCAAACCACACTGCTGCCGGCAATGCTATTCAACGGCAGTCCGGCAAGCTTTCATACTCACTTCGTGTTTCCTTCGAAAATTCATATGCAATATCTCCACCCGATCGCGGAGACGGAGCCCCGATGACCAAGCCCGGAAGAGCGGCTGCTGCATCATCATCTGCTGCTGTTGCTGCATCATCATCCTTGACAAGTTTGGCGGCTTCGGTAGCTTCGGGGTGCTATGTCACGGCTCATGTGCTGGTCGGAAGACATGCTACCTCCACAACACGCAGGCTGCACCACAACGTGAAGTAGGGAGGCTGGCAGGCTTGCGAACGGTTGCCTGACGTATATAAGTAGCCAGCAACACAGACGCAGTATGGCTGAAGAAGCTATCCTTGCACTAAACAAGCCTCGCTGGCAAGTAAGGGGCCCGAGGCCTACTGGGGAATTTGTCGCAAGAAAGACAATGCCAATGCCAGCAGCCAAGTGCCCAGCAAGGCTTAACTCCAACTCGGAACATCTGAAACCCATGGAGACACAACCACAAGGAACACAACTGAATTCAGCCTGAGCCTGATGAAGCCTCTTCTGGGCGAGAAAAAGATTGCACGGTAACGGCAGATCCGCTGCGTGCGGCGATCCAGAAGTAAACCCCATTTAGTAAACCCCAAACCCTTAACCCTACAGATTGCCCCAAGTGTCTGCTGCTGAGCCATTGGGTTGCAGCCGCCGCCCATGGCCGGACGCGGCATTCCCATGCCGCATCCTTATGGACAGTCGACTTCTGTCGAGGCTTCAGGCTTTAAGACTGTTGAACAGGCCTCCTGTTCTGCTGTACGAAATTGATACCAGCAAATTCTCATGCATCTCGACTACCACAACGTCGCATCCAGAGCATTACGCTCCGTGCTTGGAAGATCCTCATGGAGATGCAGGGTGCCAGTGGCAGCGAAAGACGAACAGTATTCCAAATACAAATATACCGGATATGCCGTGTGATAGTTGCTTAGTAAGTAAATTTAAGTCTTCGGGGTACTGACCTCGGAAGAACGAAAAAGGCCCATGTGCCCCCGAATGAAAAACAGAAGGAGGGCCGGGAGCTCAGAAACTGCGCTGCAGCCGAGGATGCCTTGCATCATGGGGTTCATGGCCTTGCCTGCGACACAAGGAAGATGAGCCCCCAATGCAGGACTATCTGCAAAGGAGCAGCTTATTAGAACGGTCTTTGCACGCATTGCTCAAAGACAGTAGACCAAGGCTATCAGCGGCTGTCACTCCGAGAACCACTCTGAACCGTTGGAAGTGCGAGCGACCGCGCACTGCAGAGGAGGACTTTCCGATGGTGTGGAAGAGATAGCCGCGCATACGTACTGCGTATGTGCTGCGATGCTGGGCGAAGTAGTCTTCCGGACACTTACCCGCCCCCCGAATCCCCCTCTCACTCTGCAAGTGGCCTCCGCTCTCCTTCAGCGCATGGCCGGCACAGCTGAAGAGCCACACAACGGCAGACAACGGGCGGGCGAGGTAGGCCAAAATGCATGGGCAAATTACATATGGATGTTGCAAAAAGTCTGACGGGGAGGATTCTACCCTCGCTATTATTAGCTCAGCCCCCTTGATTGAACAGCCAGACAAGGGAACAGCACTATCCTCATGCAACTGCGGTAAACCAGGGTAACCTCAACACTCACCGTCCCTATACACTCACCTACGTTAGCGGGTGCATCTAGAGATACTATCTTGACTCTCAAGCTATCAGTCTGTTTGCAGGCTTGCCTCTGAACTGTCCCAGAAACCCGGTGCCTTTGCGTACGTGTAAGGTGGCCATTACAGAACAGGCCATTACGTGGTCTGCCTTGGTGGTGCAGGGTCTCACCACTCACAGCTGGACCTGCTCAGACCTGCTCTCCATCGGTATGGGATGCTTCCTATATCTTCCTATTTCTAGATTCTACAGTAATTGCGGTCCTGGGCATCTCCGCAAGTAGGATTCTTGGGCTTCCACCCCACCACAACATCTCTAAACCCGAAATCTGCAAATCACGCCCCTAGGCGCAAACCACCTGGAGGCTAGCTGTCCATCAAAGTCTGGAAGATGAAATCCCGCAAGGAGTTGACCTCGGCACATGCACAATTGTGTAGCTGTGTCAACACAGGTGACCGAACACACGCATGTACGGAAGTCTGCGTGAATATGAACACATAACAAACATCTATACATATATACACACATATCAAAAATAAGCTTATCTATCTATCTACCTATCTATCGATCTAACGATCTACCTACCTATCTATCTATCTCTATACACATGCATATACATAAGAGAGAGAAAGGCAGCCTGTAGACACACACACACACAAGCTTTCTTCATACATAACAGGTATATAGAAATTAGGCACGAATGCACGGCTGCTTGCCTACTTCACTCTCGCAGAATGACATTCATGCAAAGAACATGTACACAAACCGACCTGCGCACACACTTGCTTGCTCGCTACTTGTTGATCTGCTTGGAGAACAAAGCATAGCGATAACACAAACCTTCTGGTTCCTTGTAGCTCCTATGCTGCACATTAGGCGGGCATGGCGAGCTGCATACATGGCTGCACAACTACTTGGACATGAACGATGAACTTGTATGCCTCTGCCATGCCATGCCATGCCTTGTATGTCAGCTGCAGTGCCGCGCTGAGTAGAAGCAGCGTAGCGAGGGCAATGCCGAATCCCAGCCGACAAATACGCCTATGCGAGTGCCAGCATGAGCCCCGAGCTGTCGGATAGTCGAACAGCAGGGCGCCGGGGAGGCTGATTCCAGGGAACTCCTGGCCACTGTGCCCGCAGCATCTAACTGCTAAGTGGTTTGCCCCGCCTCCACGTCATGCCGCAGTGTCAAGACAAGCATGCGGCGGGGCGGGCACTTCAGTCCGCTTGTAGTAATCCGCCTTGCATCCTCAGACCATTTATGAACCCAGAACCCTAAACCCTAAACCCTCAACACCAAAACCCGAAACCGCTGAACCCATCTCTGCCTTGAGCAGCTCGTTTCGGAACTCGACCATGGACAGACTGTCCAGGCCTGTGGCGACGCTCGCATGCAAGGTCCATGGTTCTTACTTGTATTACAGCCACAAAATACAATTAAGTTATATATAGTAAGTTCTGTGATAGTTATGATAGCTGCGCATGTACTATATATAGAAATGTTCTAAGATGTTCTAATTCTACTCTAGTTTCGATTTCGGTGCTCACACTTGGACAAGTAAGGCGAGGCTACGGCTACTGGTGCTGAGTCGGTCGAAGTGAAACCTTGGTGCGAGTTTGGCTGGGTTTGGGGATGTTATAGCGCATGAAGGGGAGACATCCGGACAAGGAGTCGTCTGACTTGTATTGATCCTTGGTACAGTAGTATGTCATCTCATATTCTTTTACAATACACTATATCATAGTCTGTCATATTATATTTTACTGCTTCAGAATATTGTAGTTATACTATATTATGAGAGGTACTGTTCGGGAAGGCCTGCATCCATCAATGGCGTATCGGCAGCGATGGAGTCATCACCGATCAGGCTCGACCTTGCACCAGAAGGGCCGAACTGGTGATTCAAGCCATCACCTAATACTACTCCTGACATCAAGACGATATATATATATATATTATATCCCAAAACCCTACTCAAATCATTAAGAAATTCCTGAATACCACAAAACTATTCAGTTCTAAACACCAAGGAACCCCGGCAACTCTTCCCTCTCTCCTTGCTTGTCTGTCGGCTACCGGCCGACTATGTGCTAAGCTGAAACATCGACTGCACTCGCTGCACGTTGTTCCGGAAGATGTCAGCGTCGCAACACTTCTATAACATCTGTATCGAAAAATATAACTACGTATATCTACACTGTAGCTATCGTCCACAAGATTAAAGATGCTCAGGACAAACACAAGCCACTACAGTACAAGCCACTAGCCCATTTCCGTAAGTTGTTCGTTGAATGTGCGCCCGCCCTCGCAGCTCGCAGCAAGATCGTTCGAAGCCCAGGCTTTCACACACTTGCATAGAGGACTCTTGTCTTCTTTTATCTATGCACGAGAGACACACCTGGATCCATATCCAACTGAACCCACTGATGTGGGAAGCAGCATGCATCCATGCGCCTACAAGTTCACACCAACGTGTCATCCAACACAAAATGTCGTGCGAACATGCTCGTTGCAGTGACAAGAACATGCACTGGCTCCTGAAGCCTAGCAGACACCAAGCGCCAGCACAAGGACCACAGGAGCAGGGACCAAAGAAGAAGACAAATGAGAAAGAACTAAGGGCACACCGCTAAAGATACTGAACCATCAATCCAAGAACCCCCAAGCCCTAAACCCTCAACCCCCCAAAACTCCAAGAACGCACCCCTGACCAGGCATTTTGGTACTTCAGGGCCCCGAATGGGTCGAATGGGTCTTGTATATAAAAGCCCTAAGGAATAGCATTACTAACTATCCGAGCTTCTATTGTTACAAGTACCACCCTTCTGAGTCTCTTGTCACTCCGGGACTCCGGGCGCGACATCTTGGATCTGAACCTTGACCATCTCAGTCTCCTGGGCTTGGGCAAAAGTAAGAATCGGTCCTACTAGTAGTCGTCGTCGTAGTGGGACTGGTAGTGATAGTGGCAGCAGCAAGCAGTCAGCTGTAAGCAGTAGCAGTAGTCGGAGTAGTAGTCGTCGTCGTCGTCGAAGTAGTAGTAGTAGTAGTAGTAGTAGCAGTAGTAGCAGCAGTAGTAGCAGCAGTAGCAGTAGCAAGTAGCAGTGTAAAATCAAAAGGATGCCCTGGGCTTCGCAGCTGGGCTCTTTTTCGAGACTTCCGAGCAGCTTCTGAAAGCAGTCTTCTGTGGATTTGTCGCTCGATTACTGTGCTGCCTGTCCGCCTTTTGTGTCTCCGTGTCGCCAGGTCTGGGACCGACAAGTGGCTGAATGAATGTCTCTAACAGAGTCTACTCAATTCAATGAACGCTGCGCTACGTTGAAATTCTGGGACCACTACACGCACCGCCACTAAAGAAGCAAGGGAGCGGGAGGTTGTACTGACTGGCCCAGATGCCGTTGCATTGAAGTTCAACCGCACATGCAGTTCTCATGAAGGGGCCTTGATAATTTCAATTAATAAGTTTTTGAGGTATATTTTAACATGACCATAGTGAGGAATCCTAAAACACATGTTACGAACTTCAGGTGTATGGTTCCCTGAAGTTTGGCAGCTGTTTTAGCCGAATAGAGTTGAGTCGACCCTGCTTGCAAAACATGAGAGTTGCAGACAGGAGGCAGAACAGCAACAAAAAAACAGGATCCGGAATATGAGATGCCACCCCATAATTCATGCTGAGCCGAATCCCCACCCCCCCCGCTCAACCTCCACTCAGCCACTGGGCTACCCGACAATCTTCGAGTTGGCCACCACCGGTGCCGCGCTTTCGGCAGCCATCGGGGCGAATCCGCCGGGACCTGGCAAACAGCCGTTTAATCAAGATCCTACAATTACGTTTTACTGTCGGGGATTTCGGATTTTTTGCGATGCTCAACAGATGCGGATTCGCGGTGCCACGCTCTTCGAATACTTCATGCACAGCTCCTGGTTCGACACGACAACGATGCATGCTGCATGCCCTTTCACGACGACACAGACAAAGGAACCTTCACAGTGGCAACAAGCGCAGGAATGTTTGGAGAGAGTAGCGAGAGCGAGTGGGAGGGAGCGAGTTCCTGGGCCTGGAGGTGGTCGGCCGCCCATGGGTGGTCGCGGACCACCCGGTCGAGGCATATTTGGCATCGCCGTCGGCATGTCCTCAGGAGCTTTGCTGATGGCACCGGAAGTGACGGACTTACGAGTCTTGCAGTTTCGGAATTTCGTCAGCTTTCCGTCTTGCGGAAACAGTTCGGCTAACAGATCATAGTATCAGGAAACTCAATCCTATCCTATCTGACACCGAGGCTGCGTCGGGCATCGCTGGCATGAGAGGCGGCGCAGAAGGGATTCCTCCTGCTCAGTGGACTGTTGAAGCTGCTACATGTACTTGGACCGCCTGCCTTGCGAGAATCCCCGGAGCACTTGCGTTTAAATCGAATGCGGGGCTTTTCAATCCACGCTGCATGCTCTGACGTGCAGCGTCCGTTGAGCGGGGGCCATGGCGGTTCGACGCCGAAACATCGATCCCTATCCTTCCGTGGGCAGCACTAGCGTATGGCGTATACTGCCGCCTTGCATTCTTACCCGTATCGCGCGACCCGCAGCTGCCCCGGGTCCTTCGGAATCCTTCCTCAGCACGCCAAGTGCGGGAGAACAAGAACCCCACTCTTTCCATCGAGACATCCAAACAGGCTCTCAAGGCCCCTCTGCCGTGGCCCTGGCGAGCTCTCCACCAACTCAAAGATGCCATCGCACAGGGAGGTGCCGAAGTCGTAGCCTGCAGGTTCCAGGAAGCTCTCAGTGTGAAATCAAAGCCCAGCTTGAGGGCCGCTAAAGTGTCACACGGGACTGGTAATTTCAGAGCAATTTATACCGACATTCACCGATGTGTAAGACTCTTTCATGACATGCCCGGCTGCCAGAAGCCGAGAAAGTTCCGGCCTATGTCCTTGGACTTGTTGGCGGCTTTTTCGGCCTGGTCACGACAGCAGCTGTCCCGCGATGGAGGAACTGATATGCACCCGGTCGTTGGCCTAGGGGCTGTTATGCAAGGTCTGGGTCGGGAGGCCGTTTGAATTACTTCAAATACTTCTCGGAGACGAGATACAGCCAGATGTGACATCGTCATGCCTCGCGCTTGGCCGTCAGCATGTCATGTCTGAGAATCGCAACCTTGGGTGTTTGCGGCAGGGATGAAGGCTTGCCAGGAGGCTTGCAGCGATATGAGTTGAGGCTTTGCGTACCGGATGGAATTTGAGGCACACGCGTAGGATCGGAGGATGAATCCGATAATCTGTCCGGTTTCATCCTCGCACCAGATAACATGGAACAGGCAGCTCATGAACCAGTTTCCAATCGGAAAAGCTACGAAATTTCGACATGCTCCGTTCAAGGCTCAGTCTTGGCGCCGACGGGGTGAGGGCCAGATAGGCCACAAGAGCCGAATCAACTGCATGCTACATCTCGCAACTCTCATTGGCTGATTGAAGAGCACGGACCCCTGTGCAGTGCCTAGCCAGCCGATATTTCAAACCAGCTCGGCAAAGCTCCCGGCCCTAAAAAGTGAACTACACCTACACTAGCTTCGTTCCTGAAGGTCGTTGCACAAGGTCTCACCTTCCTCGACGTGGACCATGGCCTGGGCCGTTGTCTGGTCACAGCACGTAGGGACACAAACTCTGGCTGCTTCGCGAGCATCGCCCGCAACTTGAACAGCAGCTATGGGCCTGAGTTGATGGTTAGTATCAGGGGAGCAGCGGGGCTCACAGTTTAAAGCTCTGGCACATAAGACCTCGCTGAACGTCAGAGTGGGGCGCACCTGGTCTGCATCCTTAATGGCCAAAAAGGTCTGAGCCTGGGCAGTGTCGAATCGCAGAGTGATCTTTTGATTCAGATATGTTGGGCTACCGGGCTATGTGGGCTGCAAATGTTTGGCACAAGGCTCCGGACTGTCCGGACTCCGAGAAAGGATGTCATTTCACTGTTCACTTTCCTCCACTCCACGCCCCGCACTGAATGGTTCCTGCAAGGCTTGCATGCCCCATGCTGCCATGTTATCAGTGCTCTGGCCGATCGGGTGCCAAGCAAGGAGATACTCGATGGGCGCGAGCAGTGCTTTGGTCTTCTCGGTGCCATCCTCCTCGAAGACTACGTGCCTGTCGTGACTAGCTGAAAGCCCAACTGCACGGGAAGCTCGCAAGAAATAGCATGAATAATTAGAATACGGCTTTGGGGCATGTCAGAGTATGCATGCAATAAGGAAGCCTAACAGAACAGAATAGCATTGGTAATTAATCAGGCTTCTATATTTGATTCAAAGGCTTATGGCCGGTTGTTCTGAGTCTGCCCGAAAGCTCGCCTGCAACGGCAATGGCCCCTGCTAACAGCTACGTCTGGCAACAAGCTGCGACAGAATTTTCTACAGAAGCATCTTTCTTCCTTCGACCATAGACTTGATTAGCCAATTCCGAAGACCTCAGCATTCATGCATGACAGTATCCAGACACTGAAGTCACCACAGAACAGATGTCCCCCGATCCACAGCCCCTGTATGCCGCGGCCGAGGCGTGGCAGCAGAATCTTGAACATCAGCGAACTACGTACGAGAAGCCAGCAATCAGAACAGAAACACCAGTGGAAAGGCAAAGAGAAATTGAGAAATATAGCCACAAACAATCTTGCCAGCATCACGCCGCATCTCGAGCTCTCCAGGCTGCCTGCGAATAAATTCATGTTCATGTGCCAGACTGTCAGGGGCATGGGATCGAAAAAGTCAGCGCACCCGAAACACCCAAAACTCTCAACCTGAACGTCATGCTAAAGCACCCTAAACTCCCTTCAAACCTGAAGCTCTGCAACTCCCCAGCAAAATATATCTGAGGAGCCGAAAATCGTGCGGCCTCAACTGTGGGATTTCGAAGTTTTTTCCTTCTGGGAGCCCCAATACCCTGACGCCATAAAACCCAAACGGCAGGCTGCAGAACCATACTCCTAACAGGGCGGGGCTTGACTTGACAATGCCCTGCCTGCACCGTTTCCTCGATAAGAGAGAAGTCCGGCTCCTGTTATCAAACCCAGTTGAGGGGCTCAGGTTGCACTCGGAGTTTAAGGGTTTCGGACTATGGCTAAGGCGAATAAACTGGCCCAAACAATGGCTGCACATCTCTGCGATTTGTGTGCTTGTGAACATTGTAAGTATAGTATATTATATTACTTATACTATATTCTATTTTGTATGCCAGAACGGTCTGTGCTTCTCATTGGCCGCTCCTCCTTAGGAGCTTTGGAGATCTCTGCCACCATGTTGGACAAGTGGATCTGCGCCTTGGCAGTGCCAAGCCGTACCCAGAGAACCCAAATACCCCTTAATTAAGGAATATGCCTTAAACTGTAGGGGCCTTAGTATTATGATTTAAGGTATATTCCGTAATTCAGGGGTATTGGGTTCTCTGGGTAAGCCTCAATCGGCCAGGGCTAAGCCGCCGAAGGTTTCAGGCGGAAGGTGCAAATTTCTGTTCTGCGCTCGAAGACTCTCCTGAAGGTTTCGCCAGCTCTACAAATCACGCAATAGGGATCGTAGGATCCGGGAGCAGGGAGACTTGTTTCTGCATACTTTGCGAAAATCACCGCGTAGAAAACCTTGCTGGCCCAGCTGATCGAGCCACATGTCCAAGCTTTGTGCAGGGCTCGCACTGGTCCTCCCAGTCCCAGCCACACTAGAGAGGGGCCTTAATGAAATGGGGCAGGGTTCCTTTAAACGGGTTATACGATAAGGGGCCTTAGTAATTAGAAAAGGGTTCCTCTAAAGGTCTTACTACACTATACTACTAACTATAAGGGTTGTAGGTAGGGCTCCGCGGCTATGTGCGTGGCAGTGCATGGCGTGCTACGCTGAGACTGAGACCCAGCAGTCGATGTCCGTACTGCTCTAAGACTATTTGAAGCTGTGTTTTCCCAGAGGACTACAAAGCTGCCATGGCTAGTCTGCGATGTCTACGAGTCCACTATGAACTGTGCGAACAGAACGGAGGACATGGAATACATGGAGCCATACAGAACCCCTGGAAGGCTATGAGCTGCTTTTGCCTTGTGGGATTTGGTGCTGGTCACATGATCCAAGCCTGCAACATGTACTGACCACGCACTGTCGGTGCAAATCATTCCTGTCCCAGCTTGACAGGAGCTCACAATGTGCCCTCACATGGATGGAGCCTCAGGCCGCGCGGCCTGTCCGAAACAAGAAATGCCGTCTGCCATGTCGTGATGCCACTGTTGCACGGAAAAGGCTGTCGAGATCGCGATGCTTCGGATGCTGCTGAAGGGACAGGACAGGCCGCTATAATCATTAGGCGTGATTAGGGAAGTTTCGTCCCCTCGTGGATACCTCAAGGTTGGCAGCCCCGCATCCCCACCACTCCCCCCAAACAAGGTCTCTGCCTTGTAGAAGTCGGCGAAAACTTGTCCGAGAACCTGTGCAACAAAAACTCGGCTCAACCATGCAAGGAGTGTCCTTGTAAATATAGTTAGCACCATCATGGTAACTCTTGCGGTAACTCCTTGTAGTACCCTTATAATAGTTGGATTTGGATGCTGCCTTCCCCACTAACAGAGGTCCCAAGCCTGCACCCTCACGTTGCGTGACAGAAGCGAGGGGTTTCAGGTTTCAGGGTTTTAGAAACTAAAACACTGAAGTCGTTGCTAAGGTTCTCGTCCCAAAGGCTATGGTCACTCCAAGCAGAAAGATCTCAACCTAAACCCTACCTGAACTCTGTGGGAGCTGCCTTTTCAGGTTTATGGGTCCTAAATAACTATAGAGGAGATCTGTAGCGCTGCGTGAGATCCTGAACCAACATATATGGGCTTCATAGTTATAACAGGGTTTGAGGTAAAGTATACTTAGTATCGATGTATCAGGGAACGCTAAAGAAGAGCATCGGTAAAGGTATTCATGACTCCGATGGCCTCTTGAGCACTGAAGTCGACCACTGCCACGAAGCCTGGAAGTCGCAGGTTCGGGTTGAAATCAGATCTGGGCGTGGGCGTCTTCCGGGGTGTTTTTTTTCCCTCTCGCATGGCTGAGGGGTGTTAGGGTTTACGGGTTTAGGGAGTAGGGGTTTACGGGCTTGAGGGGGGGAGGGCGAAACAGGGCGAAACTCTTTCTGTGCGGCGGTTTTACAGTGACAGTGACACATGTTACGAGCAGTGAATTGAAGCCGGATTATCTTGGATCACGAACTTCTCAGCTACTCGAGGAATGTTGCAGTGCAACAACCCATGCGACATGAAGGCCTCTGGTCCCATGTAGGCCCAGTCACAGTCAACGAAACATGCGCAGGTCTCAGCATCTGGAGAAGCGGGGCATGGAGTGCAAGCTGCAAAGGTTTGAGCTGTACTGCAATGCCAGAAAAATCAGGCCTGTATAGGCCGCGACGAGAAGCAGGACGATACCAAAGGTCTGGGCAACTTCACCTGCAAGCCGTGTCAATGTCTTCAGAACACCTTGGCACGGAGGCCGTTGCGTTTACGAGATTCGGATGGCCTCGGAAGATTCCAACCCCAATTTTTCAGGCGCACCCGTTGCTAGAGGCCACTTGTTTCTGCGGATAAGCTGACTTGAAAGCTTGCAGCCGACGCCGCCCACTGCCACCCCTCATGGCTGACATTCTCGACCCTGTTGTTCCTGTGTTATTCCTGTGGTTTTGTCTGGACCTTGCTGCTGCTTTGGCCAGACCGGGTGTAGCAACTGTAGCAACAAATGAGGAGCGCAACACCACTCACCAGAACAACACTGCGATGCAGAATCGCGATTAACTAGCAATAAGCAGCCTGTGATGATCCCACGGTTCTGCAAGCGTCTACACTAGTTGTGGCGGTGCTAGTCCTGTTGTAGTCGTCGTCGTAGTAGTGGTAGCGGTGGTAGTGGTGGTGGTAGTGGTGGTGGTAGTAGTAGTAGTAGTAGTGGTGGTGGCTGCACTCACTAGTCGCAGCAGGAGCAAGTGTAGGAGTAGGAGTAGGAGTATTAGGAGCAGCAGGAGAAGCAGTAGTAGCAGTAGTGGTAGGAAAGGTCGAGGTAGTGGCAGTGGCAGCACCAGTATCAGTAGCGGCAGTAAGAGCAGGCGGAGGAGAAGGCGGAAGCGGAGGAGGAGGAGGAGGATCGGCAGCAGCAGCAACCATCGCAAGCTAAGAGCAAGCAAGGAAGCAGTATGTTGCCGTAGCAGTATAGCAGTTTAGTGGTGGGATATGGCCAACACTGTCAGCAGATATTTGCCAGCATACTTGTTCAGTTTAGGACGAAGAGCGGGGCATCATGCTACAAAAGTCACCACTGTGTTGTGACCAAAGAAATCAGACATGGAAGTACTTCGAACAGGGGACAGTGCAACACTAAAGCTCGCAATAGCTGCACAGCCTGGCCATGTAGCTGGGTGAAGGCGCAATTGGGAAGGTGCACTGACGCGGCTGGGTTCTGAAAACGGTATGATCCGCCTAGTGGCGCATACCCCCGTCGCTTTGATGGATGACTGATGGGCAATGCTTCCTTACTTCCCCATCCACATGGACCTCTTGTGGTTGCAGAACAATCATCATGCAGCAGGTTGATAAAACAGTGGGTGTTTCTGTGTGGAAAGGGGCTCAGTGGCACCACGAGCCACATCCACGCTTGGCTGGGGCACCCTAGCCGTTGCACCAAACGTGCGGTGCGACTGACGCCCTGGATGCCGCAAAGTTCTGCGTCCGGAGATTACACGAGAATGACCATTCTACGATGTCAGGAAGCACGATCAGCCAGCGGTAAATGACCGCTGCGAGCATCAGATTTTCTCTCTCGCGCTCCCAGGGAAGGGAGAGAATCCACCACGTCTCAATCATGCCCACAATCAGAACGCAACCAAGCATGCCATCTCCCACCTGGCGTTGGCAGTGTGACGACCTGCAGGTCCTGCGACATGTGAGAAGTGTATGAAGCTAGCACGAGGTGGAGCATGCAGAAACGACACGTCTATCCACTCTGAGTCTGCTCCACTCCTATCACATATCCATATAGAAGTCGAGCGATGCAGGTCTACTCTTGCGAACGCAGGGTCCTCGGCCAGCTGAAATAAAATGAACTTGCCTTCCTTCTTCTTCTCTGGAGTTTCTGGCTGGAGTTCGGGCACATCCTTCTCTGATCCCGCAAAGGCATCCTGAACCTTGCTGCACACAAGCGCTTGGCCAGACTGCTGCACGGTACTGCACATGTCAGGGTTGATATGTCATTTCTATATACGTATTCATGTGGGGGGAAGAAATGCAATGCGGCACATCGAAGTCTATCGATGTGACAAGGTTCGCCAATCGATTCAACAAGTCATGTATCTTCCACGTGAGGGCTGCTGCAGACACAGTGCTGCAGTTTTTGTTATGAGGGTGAAGGGCTTAGGGTGAAACCCCACTCTGCCTTAACTTCCTCCTCATCATCGGTCACGTCCGTCACCGTGACATTCCCGGACACTTTGGCCTCGACTGCCTCTAGCAGCTGTTGAGAAAGCGCGGCTGTACTGTAGGGCTCCGAGGTTTCAGTCTCAGAAGCCGGACCGTTCCGACTGTACGTAACGACGTAAGTCTGCTGGTTTCGCTGACTGGGCAGCGTGGACCCCAGCTCCCTCAACAGAACAAATAAAGCTGTTAACGAAGGAAGATTCGCAGCTTGTGCCAGACAGGTATGTGTGTGTATATATATATATACACATAATATATGTATGTACTTAAGCCTCCTGACAACCAGTCTCAATGTGCGTGGCAGGAACTTCCATGCGCTGAAGGTGACGGATGGTAACGGGCCAGAGGCGGCAAAGCCCCAAGCAAGAACCCTCCACCTCTAATCCCTGCTTACTGAGGGCCCTGATCCTTGAAGCAGCATGCTGGCCTCCTTGGCAGCACCAGCCTCCGCAAGGTCCAAAGTGCCTGGTCACCAGGTTTAGGCTTTGGAAAACAATGCCAGCGGATTCATTGAATGCAGTTTCGTGGACCGAAGGCGTTCCGACAATCAGAAACCGCAATTCTTTACAAACCCCAAACCCAAAATACGAAGAGATATCCCCACAATCCAGACGATAAACAGTAACACCCCGATAACGCTGACTAAACCCTGCCAAAATTCACAAAACCGGGTCTGGAAGTCCAGACGCACCTGTGGCGGGGCCGGGGACCACCTCGGGCTCGGCTTCTGCTTCCTCCTCGTCCTCGCGCAGCTTTGGAGGTTTGTCCCTTATTCACAGGGGGTTGGAAAAATGTTCAAGAGATTTATACAAAGGATTACAAAGGTTTGATGAACATTGATTATGAGCAGGGTTTCTATAGGGCTCTCGTGAGCGGCTTCAGTTTACAACGGTTTGTGGGCTTCGTTGCGAGCTTTCGGGTTGTGGGTTTGAAAAGCTTACTCCTTACGGAGTTATTGGGACCCTTGTCCGCACATATGGCTTCGACTCTCACAACGTGAACGTGGCGGACCGGGTAAGACTGGATTTTCGCGTTTCTGGACTTCTGCATTATACCACCTGCTTTGTTTGTCATAGTCTTAGGCTGACAGCCTCTGGGTTGAAGTGCTTCAAACCTCCAAGCTCGTCAAAGAGGACTTCCACGATATGTCTTTATCGAGCCTACAACGGTCTTGCGAAGAGCATCTGGCCAAAAATTCCCGGGTTGGGGAAGGGGCGGCGGGGGGTTGGGGGGCGGTTCTTAAAACTGGGGATGCCTGTTTGCTCTTAGATTCCAAGCGGTCTTCCACGATGTCGGGGTCTGCACAAGCTGGGTTCTGTTGGGGTCCAGTTCTTCTGGTAAAAGGCGGAGGGCAGCGGCCGCTATTATCCTTACATGTACGTATACATATAAATTTGTATGCTACAGAATAACTAATCGAATGTGTTCGAACAAAGTATGGAACCATCGCTTACGTACATAGAATCATATGAATGAACCCTAAACCAACCAGAGACGCTAGCTGGAGACGCCTTCCGGAGCACAGGTTGCTGCAAATGTTGCACGGGCGCACGCTAGGAATGACATTTCCATGGAAGGCGAGCTAGACAGGCAGCGACACCATGGCTCACAGAACATCATGGACCATTTGGGGAGTGGATGCCACGTAGAATGCCGGTCATCCGAATCTCGATGTGCCACGGGACGGAGCTTTCAAGTCTTTTCCAAGTCTACCTCCGACGGATGAGTTTCGGTATGGAAGCATCACGGCATTGAGATGCTGCATGTGTGAATGTAGCACCTGCGCTACCCACTTCCAGGGCGTTCAGCGCAAATCCGCTCAACGTGCTTGAAAGCAGCTGTCCGATTGCATCTCGCCCTTGCGCTGCTATCGTTACCACGACGGCAGCCATGTCCTGCTGCCAGCCACAGCCTGGCTGTCGTCTTGCCGCAAATTCGGTCGGAAGTCAACCAGGCGGCAACGGAAGTGTGATCTAGAAATCCTGCAGGTTTCTTGGAGCATCGGCTGGTTGTCTCAGCAGACTCTGCGGCAGTAGGCAACGGTGCTCTAGACACCATGCAGCAAGAAGCAGGGATGCTTTCTTCAAAACTGATGCCTGCAGCAGAATCGTGCGTGCGCGGGGGGTTGGTGTGATGACACGGACGAAGCCAAATGTGGCTATGGCATGGGTGTATGTAAGCCCCAATCTTCGCACAAGGCCGAAATAACAACACATGAACAAAGACGAACAACGAGTGCCACTTAATTACCTGGCATGTTCATCCGCCTCACAAAACATTACAGTCACTGATTCGCCGGGCTACACTGCACCTATAATCATCATAATAATAGTAATAATCGTAACTATTATTATTACAATAAGCACAAAAATGATAAGAATACTGGTAATAGCTGTAATAATCGTAATACCTGTAATATTTATGATATTGCTACTACACACTACGACCAATGATAGCAATAAGATAAATATACAATACTCTTCCGGGCCTCTTCCGGCAAAGGGTCGTTGGGCCCCAATCCGAGCTGGATTCGCCGGATGCGCTCTCGGGCGGCTTTGAACCTGGGAGGTGTTTAGACATATATATACACACACACACACATATATATATATGTGTGTGTGTGTGTATGTATGTATATATTATACTATACTATACTCTATTATATTATATTATATTATATTATATTATATATTATATTATATATTATATATTATATTATATATGATATTATATTATATATTATATTATATAT
>CAJNJA010032409.1:0-22003 GCA_905231915.1 Symbiodinium necroappetens
GGGGGGAGGGGGGTGGGGCGGGGGGATGATGACGACATTGGTAACACAGACACCCAAACAATCTCCACAAGAGCCGTTTTACTCGGTATTTACAGTACTTTCGCGATGGCGGACCCTCTTATATGATGATGGTTGATGATGGTGATGATGATGATGATGCATGCATGAAGAAGGATGATGATGGATGATGATGATCGATGATGGTTGTGGATTGAGGCGCCAGGTGGTTGGTAGGGGGCGGGGGTGGCTAGTAGTAGTAGTAGTAGTAGTAGTAGGAAATTCGAGCAGCTGCAGGTTTCCGCCGAGCCGCTCCTTCTCGGAAGCCACTGGAGGTCTCCGTTAAGGAAAAGGGGGGCATCGGTTCTGGACCGATAGGGTTTATACGGTGGAGGATGTGGGGTTCAGGGCTTAGGGTTGAGGGTTTAGGGAGTTTAGGGTGGAGGGTATACGGCTCAGAGTTTAGGTTTCAGGGTTCAGGGTTTGGCTTTTCGGATAACCACCGGTCACTTAAGCTTGGACATGGGACATCACCTGTTAGTAGTCCGCAGAACGCGGAGGGCTGGTACTTTATTTCTTTTCCAGCCTTGCAATTGCTGCCTAGTATTTGGGGCTTATCAACGTCAACTACTCTTGACAGTCTGCTTGGTAAGTCGAGTATCTGCACTCACTACCGCATTCTCAACCCTGGATCCACATCCCTAGACATACAGTTCTGCATCGCAGTTTGCTGTCGAGAGTGTCTTGGGGTTTTGCAGCCAAGGCTTTTAACGCAGGCAACGTTTTATCAGTTACTTACCCCTTCTTGGCCGTCGGTGTCGTAGCGTTGCTGTCGGATGTGTGGGATCGACACTTCGCGATTTGTTGGTGGGGCATCAGGACCTGCAGGATCTGTTTAGTGACCGCAGAACGTGATTTTGACACTACTGAGTCTGCGGTTAAACGATTTATCCCGGAGACTATGATTTGGCATCGGAGTTTACAGGATCAACGTGACATGTGACTCGATTCTATGCGTGCTCAAAGCGAGCATGTTTCTTGAGGTTTGCACTTTGCGCAAAGCTTGCAGCTGTTCTCGAAAGCCGAGACAAGAGTCGGTGACTTATCCATAGCCCGGCCACCGGAAGAAGCGCCTCATCATTGAGCATATGTAAGCCCGACAAGCAAAGCCCCAACTGTCGAACATCTGACCCAAGGTTTCCCGCATCGCGCATGAACGGCCCAACCGCTTACTCAAATGAAGAACACCGACCGAAGCCGCAACTTCAACAGTCGTATATACGTCTGGCCCTACAGTTTGGGATGTTCCATACCTAAACTCTACGAACCCTATAGCCCTCTAAACCCCAGAGCCCAACCCTAAACCCGAAACCCTAAAACCCTAAGCCCGAAAATCCTAAACCCAAAGCCCAAAGCCCAAAGCCCCAACCCATAAGCCTTGACCTCTGTTGGATCCCTTTGGGGCGCTGCGGACGGGACGACTGGCCGCCATGCCGCTGAGCGCAGCGCAAGAGGAGGAGGCGGCCCTGGAAGAGGCGAAGGCCGGCGGGTGGAAATCAGAATCTCAAGCATACTCATATATCTATATACGTACGTATATACATACATATATATATATATATATATATTTATTTATTTATTTATTTGACCGTCAGACTACTATTCCTACTACCATTGCTACTACTACGGCTGCTGCTGCTGATGCTGCTACTACTACCACCACTACTACTACTACTACTACTACTACTGTTACTACTACTACTACTACTACTACTACTACTACCACCACAACCGCCATCACCACTACTACCAACACTACTACTGCCGCTATTTTGTTACTATTGCTGCTAGTACTACGACCAGCACGATTACGGTGGCACTGCGAATGCACTTATGACAACAACTGCAACTTCGATTTTCAACAGTTAATTTGGAAACTCAAAAAGCCGAACATGCGACTTTTCGAGTTTTCGCATATTTTGAGACGAAACAAAGCAAGAGTTAGTTCGAAAACTCGCAAATTCAAGAAAATGGAATTTCAAGTTTTCGCGTTTTTGGATTGAAACAAAGCAACATCAAGCATCGACTTGTCGCCAATTTTTTTCGCGTTTTGCGCTTGACACAAAAAGCACAAATGTTCGACGTTTCGGGTTTTTCGGGTGCCAGTCCCCGTTGCGTGCGCGACACGCAAAACCACAGCACAGTAATCCTAAGCCCTGCGCCGTCGAAGGCCGATTTCTTGGCAATGGCTGATGACGAGGATGTGGAGCACGCCAATGTCATGGCAGCATTCTTGCAGTGGGACACCAATGGCATCTTGGCATCCTCTGAATTTAGGGTTCAGGGTTTAGGATTCAGGTTCGAGGGTTCAGGGTTTAGGGTTACGGAGGCTTGTTTAGGGGTTACATTGCAACCATTCTACATCATAAGTTCAAACCCCTTAACCCATCATCCTGAACCTAGAACACCAAGCCCTATAAAGCCCTAAACCTATGAACCCTGAAGCCAAAACACGGTACCATATAGTCTATAGTGTATACTTTGGCCCTAAAGTACCTATTTGGGGACCATTCGAAGGCCGAAGTATAGGGATAGCCTTGAGAGTCTCATGGTCCCGGAACCCTCCGCTCTGGAAATCCCGAGGCTCTCGTGAACAATTTAGAGTTCAGGGCGTAAGGTTTAGGGTTCCGGGCCTTGTGCCGCAATCCCTCGAAGTTAGTTGGTAAGGTCTTTTCTGGTTTGACAAAGATTTGCACAGGCTTTAGTACGGTTTGATTAGGTATTACAAGGTTTTGTGCAAGGTTTCTGTCTGTAGGTTGATATATTTTCAGGATGTCGTGGCTCTTTGGTGGCTTATGGCAGGGTTCGGGTGTAGGGCTTTTTGGGTTTGGGATCGTTGAGTTTGGGTGGCTCCAGTCTGATAGTGCCCTCAGCGAGGTGATGGCATCATTGACAGGGCCGAGCTCCAAGCCGTATTTACAGGCAGGAGCTCGGGAACTTGTTAGCCCTGCATAGGGTGTTGCAGGGCTTTGTTGAGCCGTTTTACAGGGGGGGCTCTTGGGTTCTGTGCAGGGTTGCGCGGAATGGGGTCCCGAGGCAAGTTTGGGGTTTCGGCTTACTGGAGGTGTTGTCTCTTTTCCGTTGTATTTTCAAATTAAATCTAGGGGCTGCTCCAGAGTCAGAAGTCCCTCAATCACACCTGCCCGGGTCATTTAGCCCCAGCCTTATTCTTGTTTCTCAATCAGGTTTCTACTTTATAGACCCCTGACAGAAAGTCTCTCTATAGAATACTCACGTCAATACAGGGGACTTTTGTTATAGACTTATAAGTATCGCAGCCCCAATTAGGATCTCTTTTAGGGTACCTAAAAGTCTACATACTACCTACTTATAAGAAGTCCCCCGCCCTCCAAGCACAGCGTCTGCAGCAAGGGGTGAAGAGAAGAGCTTCTGGGCGCCAAGTCACGAACCCTAAGCCCATCTAAACCCTAATGGCAGCAAACCGTAGACCCTAATGGCGGCAAACCGTAGACCCTGAACGAAACGGCTTATGAACCTTATACCCTAAACCCGAATCCCTGAACCTTGATCCTAAACCCTAGACCCTATAACCCAAACCCTTAAGCCCAAGCCCTAATTTGAGTTCAAAGCCGCATGGAACGGTCAACACTGTCGGCGGAGGTCTTGGACTCGACGTCAGCGACAAGGACAGAAGTTCCCAGAGCCCAGTACCGGGTACTTGGTGTGGAGGTCTGAAGTACTAGTACTCGTAGCCCTTTGGTTAGTTTTTTCTTAATTAGGTTCCCTTTTAGCTATAGGGTCCTTTTTATGAGGGTGCCGTACGATACTGGGGACCTAGACAAGGACCCTAGTTCAGAGAATTATCCCATTTACCTCCGAGGCCCTATCCTGGTTCTACTATGATAGATCCCGAACCCTAGTCTATTCATTCTATACGGCGAGTTCTTTCACTTAGGGTCTCCCCACACTAGTACGGCCCGCCTATAAGCGGACCCTGAGAAAAAAAAAACTGTAATGTAGAGACTTCCCCATATGTTAAGGAATGTCGGCTTGTAAGGGAGTTCTCTTACGCAAATCGCCCGGAAGCTTCTTCGACAGAGAACTCCGAAAGGTACCTAGGATCATGTGTTTAGGGTTGGGTTCCTGGCTTTGGGTTTAGGATTTTGGGATTGGGTTTAGGCTACGCTTTAGATCCTGCAAAGGGCAGAGGATGTACGGAAATCCAATAGTGTTGTGCTCGGAGATCAGGAGTTAGTATAGGGGCTTGAATGAAGAAAGCCAGGGTCATGTTTCATGCTGCAGTTCCCGAACATGTTTGTTGCAAAGAACCCAGTCTATTCACGCAGGCCTCGCTAGCAGGCTTCTGCAACTGTGTTGGTGCACCGGTTAAGTCCGTCTCGCCCCTTCAATTCCAGTTCCAGCAGGAGCTGCAGTCTATGTTTGTCGCTGCTGCCTCTTGGATCACAAATATGGTTGTGGGAGAGCAACTTTTGGAGGACAACCCAGTAGGACGTGCAGGCACGATGTTCGGTCCGGATTTGGCATCTGCCTTCAGGTTGGCATAAAGCCCTAAACCCTACACCGTCCAGCTAAACCTGGGCCGAGGAGAGTCCGGTTAGCTCACATGTACAGACTGTTAATTACCAATTTAATTTTTGACGTTAGGAATCACGATGCACAAATCGCACATTCCGACATCAATGACAACTCGAACATTGTAGCCAGCAACGCCCAAGCCCTTGAGGCCGCAAGCCAAGACCCAAAACTCCCACAGACCAGACCCTTAAAGCCTCAAGCCAAAACCATAAGCTCCCAACGCCCAAGCCAACGCCCCAACAAAAACCAAAGCCTCAAAGCCCTAAGCCGCAAGCCTAGGACATGAGTCACGACAAGTGCTTGGACTATGCCGAGTCTCTCGTAACACATTGGAAGTGTGTGTAAGGATTCGTTTAGTCTCCGTTTGAGTCAAGGGTTGTGGAGCTAAGGGTTGGAGCTGGCTTTAGAATAAATTGCAACTGTTGGGGGTTAAGGTTGTAGTAATCCAGGGTTAGGGCTTTGATGTTAGGGTTTAGCGGTCTTAGATGGTCTTAGTGTGAATAGGTTGTAAGTGGTATCCGCTTCGATACCCTTCGAGCCTGAATACGTGCTGCCTGGTTTTGTGATGTAGCAATGGTGAGGGTCGGAAAGCTGGCTTTCAGTTGTACGAAACGGAGAACAGGCACGGAACAGGCACTAGAAGATGTAGGTGTTAAACTCCTAAATTCTAGATTTCGAAAGCCGTGGCGTCGGCCGCTGCTTTCTCCCAGAGGACCCCAGAATTGTGAATCCTTGTGCAAAACACAACTCTAATGGCCTCGGACAAAAGCTTTATCGTCGAGTATCAACATCAAGTCAGTCGGGGCTGAAGCTACAGTCCTAGCCCCCACGGTTAACAAAGCATTGGGATGATGATGGCCTCTGGACATCTTGGTCAGAACTATTCATGGACCTTGGTGCAAGTCTCAGTCCTTTGCCATGAGACATCCCCTTCCCTGTTACTCCTTCAGGGTTTCTGTGCGCTTTCCGAACTAGGGCCGTTTATTGCTGAAGCTGCAAGCTTGAAAGCCTAAACTCTACAAAACCTACAGGCCGAAAGAACCATCAGCCATCGCGAGATTCAAAAATTATTCATCGCTTTACGAGCGTGTAGAGTCACAGGAGCAAGAATTGTAGCAGAGTGGCTGTAACCAGCACAATGCACAAACCTTGGAGTGTATAACCCTAAACCCTAAACCCTAACTTTTCTAGCCTAAACCCTAGAGTACTCCCAGCTCTTTGATGCCGAGGTTTCTGCATTGGATCTTTAACTCTGCCCACTGGCAGCTGCGAAACCAGCCGCCTGTTCGGACTCGGGGATTGCAGTTTCAGGGGTTAGGATTTAGGGTTTAGAGGTAAAAGGTTTAAATGTTTCGCGTTGAGCTTGAGGTTGTTTGGGGTTCATAGGGTGTTATAGCCTGGCTTGCTGCGGTCGGTCAGGCAAGGGAGATGCAGGAGTTGCTCCAAGTACTGTGCGGAGTGTTTTGCTTCTTAGAGGTGGAAGATTCCTTTGTTTTCTTCGGCGTCCGAACGGCAGGCTCCAACTAAGCAGCGTGTCTCCTGCCCGTTTGAATTGGGGCCAGGGGCTTGCAGGGTTTGGGATTGTAGCGGACTCTGCGAAGTCAGAGTCTGGAGTTTCAAGGTTTGGTTTAGTTCAAGAGTTGAGGATGCTGCATCGAATCTGAGTAGGACCGCCGACACACCCGGAAAAAAAAGTAGTTGATGCAGCTGCCGGAGCTTTGTTGTGCCAAGATGTTGAGACTATCTTATGCCAAACTCTGGACCCTAAACCTTACAAACCCAAACCATGAGCCTTGGACAACCCTAAACCTTAAACCCTAACAAACCCAAGCAACGAACCTTGGACAACCCTAAACCCTAAATCCTAACAAACCCAAACCATGAACCTTGGACCTAAAACGTGAGAAGGGCTTGGGTCTCAGACTGTCTCACTGGAGTTCTACGGAGTTCTGCACGTGAAGCCCTACCTCGAGCGCCCTGGACTCTTCCATCGGCTTTCAGGGTTTAGGGGTTAGGGTTCCTCCATCCTAAACCCGCTTAAGCAGAACGGCGTTCTTTAGCTTCAAGCCTGCGGGGATCCAGAAAGTCGATTTTTTATTTATATATATACATATATATANNTATATATATATTTTTTTTTTTTGGGGGGGGGAGGGGGAGTGCTGCGTATCCTCCTATTTACAACATGAAGACCGACCGATCGGAGCGAAGGCCCCGAACCCCCCAACCCAACGAAACACCCAAAAAACAACAAATCCCAAATTTCCGCTGAGGCCCAAACCCTACAAACCCAAGTAGTGCCTCAAGCCCTAACCCCTTGCAGATTCAGGTTTCTTCAGACAGGAGTGTCCTGGAACGGCATATACAAGGGACGGAGCCCTGGCTGTGCTATGCGTGGATCGGGGATCTGTTTGTTTTTTTCGCATAAACTATTTGTACGTGTATCTCTATACATATAAATATATATATATATACATACATACATCTACATGTATATTTGTGTGTGTGTGTATGTAAGGGCATGTAGGGAGGTAGGTAGGTAGGTAGGTAGGTAGGTAGGTAGGTAGGTGACTGTGTATATGTGTACAGTTTTATGTGCATATACCTACATGTGTATGTGTATATATATATATACACGCACGCAAGTATGTACTTACACATGATAAGGCATTGCCAAACACTTGTGCGTTGTTATTTGGGGCGCTTCTACGTTTTCAACTGTAATCGTAATCATACATTTATATTGTAAAGTACACGTATACACATACGCCCATTCATGCATACATACATGCATTATACAGATAGCCAGATATGTGTGTAGACACTGCGCTCTTTCCAGCTGCACGCTATAACTTAGTTAGCTGGAGGAGGGGTGCAAGCAAGTTATCCCCATGTCGCTTACCATCAAAGAACTCCAACTATTTATGCTTTGCTTTCCAATTTCCCCTGTCGTTCACGCACTCTGCTCGAGCTGCGGTATTGTGCTTGAAGGTGCATGGGTAATCACCACGGATTGAAAAAAAGCTGAAGAGCATTTCTAACAGCACGTTGTTCTTTAGAACCCGTCTGCAGGTGGTCACCTGACAGGCAACCAACCCTAAACCCTAAGCCTAAGCCCCTAAACCCTATTAAATCAAAAAACACAAAAAGTACAACAGCAAAAGCTCGGGCAGCCCTGACGCTCTCGGTTATGACTCCAAAGCCCCTTAATGAAGCAAGGTTCCGTACAAAAAGCAGCGGGTCTTTGGCATTTTAATCGAAGCCTCTACAAAACACCAATAAGATCTTATAAACTAATTATTGTTAACCCTATGTCCTAAACCCTAAACCCTAAACCCTTTAGAAAAGGGCCCACAAAAAATAGTTAAGGAGCTTCGGGAGTCGCTCTCAGTTCTCTGACATTCAGGAATGCGGCGATCCAACAAGACCGCCTCACCGTCAAGCGCACTCGAGGAAGTGGCGACGTGGCCGAGGTTTTGCTTATGTATAGGGGCCTCACATGGGCCGTACACCGGATTTTGAGTGCGGCCTCTTAGGCTTACGGCTTTGTTGCTGTACGGCTTCGTAAGTGGGTGATACTTAACGGTTTAGAGTGGTTCTGGAAGGGGTTCGGGCATCAGGACTTAGATGATGTGCCTTTGGCCCAGGGTGGGAGCTGAGGGTACCAGTAGATAAAGCCTTTTTGTTTCAATCATAGTCCGGATCTAGGGCTGGACATCGGCTGAACCCTATGAATCCTACATGCTTGCTAAGGCCTAAAGCAGGAGCTCACCTAAATCCGGATCATGTCTCCCTGTGAGCCCGGCTACCAAAATCCCCACCCTAAACCCAACGCCCTAAACCCTAAACCGTAGTAGCTTCACCCCCAACCCCCTCCCCGACGCTCACGCAAACGCATGTTGAAAGTCCAGGTCGGAAGCTTTAGGGAGGATTTAGGTTAGGGGTTTTAGGGGTTTAGGAGTTTGGGGTTTAGGGGTTTAGGGTTTTGGACTTGGGGGGTTCATTTTGAATTAGTATGTAACGGGCATTGAAATTTGAGAGCAGGCCCACTATCAGCCTAGAAATCCCTACATGCAAGCCCGAAGCCCTAAAACCGTAAAAGCCTAAACCTTGAAGCGAAGCTTAGAGTGCTACACAAAGGCCCAAATGCATGAAAACCGAACCGCTGAAACCATAAAGTCCTGAGTCCTCAAGGAGAGACGGCTGAGTTTCCACCGGGACATGCTGTTGTCGTCTCGTCGGGCGTTTCCCGCGAGTTTCGGCAGGGATGCCCAGAGTGCGTAACTTTAGAGCAAGTGTTACATTCAGCCTTTAGTGTTACGTCTTGTGATTTGGCTATTCCTGGTACGCGGGGAAAGCATGACCGACTTTTGGCATTGGATCTGCTGCTTCACTGATACCTCGCGTTGGCGTAGCCTTACAACGAAATCCTTGAACCGAACCCTGTTCCCATGAGATTCGGCGAATTTCATCCTAAGAATGAGCTCCAAACCCTAAGCTCTAAGCAGAATCCCGGAAGGTTTGAAGTCTTGGACAACGGCTCGGTCTTCAAAGGAGGCTGCCCGATTAGGGTTTCAGGTTTAGGGTTCAGGGTTTAGGGTTTCTGGTTTAGGGTTCAGGGTTTCGGGTTTAGCGTTTAGGGTAGGATAGGGTAGGGGTTTACGGCTTTATGAGGTTGGAGGTTGTTACCGGGGGGTTCCCAATGAACAAGGGGGCAATGCTGGTTAAGGATCCTGCTTTCAAGTGTATATTAGGGCGGAGGAGGGGTCCCTCATTTTGTGAACCCACACCGGCACGCCCCAGTCAGGACTCATTCAGTGACTTAGAAGTATTGAATTTATAATTAGTTGCCAGGACTTCAGGGTGTGGGATGCGTCCGGGCTTGAAAGTTCAATTGAGCAGCTGAGATTTGTTCGGTACTTGTTGTGAGTATGAGAGAAGGACCAGAAGAGTCAGACTGGAGCATGAACGCAAAGCAGCAGGATTCTTCTTATCAGGTTCATGTCAGGCAGGAAAATTCCAGGATTCCCCAGCTTCCCTCTACAGGCCAGACCGTCTCGCTTTGGTTTAGAGTCCAGGGCAGTCCTGGGCCCTGAACCCTAAACCCGCACAGCCTCTGTGCCCTTAACCCACCACCACTGCAAGGATTTGAGGCCGGCTTTGTCAGCTGCCCACCCGAGGACAGCTGCATATTCGCTAACATTGAGGCAGTTTTATGTAGAGCTTGGTGACTTAATGCTGGTTGTGTTGCGTAAGGACATGGATGCAACTTCTGCTTCTTCCGCACAGGAGTGTCACAACAAGATGATGTTGGGGGCCCAGATAGTTACAATACCACTTTCGGGTTCGATCCCTATTATGATCGCAGTACCTTATAAACCCAAAAATGTTAATCCATCTGCACCTCAGGGCATGCAGGGAGGCACAGAGGCTCTCACGCCAGCCCATGCATCCACAAGGCTTCGAGCCGGCTCAGGGTTTATAGAGGGTCTATAGGGTCTAATTCTCAAGCCCACACTTTAAACACTAAAACCTAAACGGCCCTAAACCTTAAACCTGAAACCGTAGCCCAGAGCCGAAGTCTCTCAAGCCCTAGAAACCCGAGACTACAAAGGACTCTCCGATACCTCCGCTGGACTTCCAGAGCCTTTTTTTGGTTATATAGGCTTGCAACCCGACAAAGCCCGCAGGAAGGCCTTCTGAAATCCACGTCCCGGCATGGCGAGGAGCTGCCGCAGCCGCTGCCAGAGACTGCGAGGGAGCTGCCTTGCGCTTACGCCGCTTGGGCTGAAATGCTGAGCTTTAAAGCGGAATCACGAGACGAAGAGTGTTGGGAGGGGGGGGGGTTAAAACAAGATTTCTGAAGGGTTGTTGGGTTCTGGGGTTTGGGATTTCAGGGTCTCGGGGCTACAGGTTCTGCGAACATCCGAAATGCAGTATGAAGACAGCAGACATGGACAGCATTTGTGCTGTGTCTTTCCTCATCAACTGTTTGTTTTGGGACACGTCTCGGTTTCCAACAGTTTGGGTTGCTTTTCTCCCGTTATTCCGGAAGGGAACACTGGTAGTGCCAGCAGATGTGCCACAAGAGCTCTGAGGTAGTCAACTTAAGTGCCCAACAATAAAACGAGCTTCAAGCTACAGAAGCCCTTGCGTCCCAAAGCCGTATACACAAAGGCGTAAAGCATCCTAAAGCCCGCCTCATCCCTAGAGGCGAATCCCCAAGTCCTAACACTATAAGCCCGAAGCCGGAGCTTCCAGAAGCCTTGACTAACTAAACCCCTAAACCCCTACCCATAGGCCCCTAAGTAGTTCCTTTTTATGGTTCATATTTAAGACTTCTATAAGGTAATCCCAAAAAGGAACTGCTTAGGGGCCTATGGGTAGAGACCAAGACCCTGTCGTACCCCATCAGAACCCTATCCCAAGAACTGCAAAACTCTACAGGAGATGCATCAATGCCGATAAACAAATGCTTAAAACAAGCATCCAGCCGAAACGAGCCCAAAGCCCTAAACCCCAAACCCTAAACCCTAGCCCAAAGCCCTAAACCCCTATTCTCTAAAAGCACTTGGAGCCTTAGATCCTTCAGTGCCTCGGGCAGGTCTCGGATGCCTCAGGGCGGCTCGTGGTACTGGGAGAGGACTGCTAAAATTGAAGGCAAAGGGTTAGGTCACGGTTAGGTAGTGTGGGGTTCAGGGCCTTCAAGGTTTAGGGGTTATGGGGTTTTGCAGGGGTTTCTGGGTTTAGCGGTTTCTGGGCTTGATATTAGGGTTCTTTAGGGGGGAGTACGCAACCTAGACCTCAAAGCAACTCGGTTCTTGGCGTTTGTTCCCTTTGTGGGTGGAACCGTTTCGCTAGGGGGATCTGCGAAACTCTATAAGGGTAGTTCTCTAAATTAGGGACCACTCATAGTACGGCACTCCTAAAAGGATCCTAAAAGGGACCCAAATTTAGAGAGCTGCCGAAAAGGTGTCGGTCTTAGGGCGCAGGGTTTCTGTTGAGCCCACCGCCCATAGCTACCCTAAGCCATATTGCCCTTGTACTGGGAGGTTCCTGGGTTCATATAGACTATGCGCACCAGTTAAGTGTGCGCACAACTAGCACTGACCAGCAGGGATAAAGTAGTTGCCGTAGTGGCCTTCTACCCTCCAGGTCCTCGCGCTCGGCCCTATGTTTACCCTAGATGGGCATCGAAGAATGCAGCCCGAGACCGAGTTGCAGGAAGCCCTCACAAACCCGAACCTCGATGAGTGGGCGTGATAAACATGCATGTTTACACTTTTTATCTCCCTGGTTACTTCAAAGTCCAGTACAAATCTGTTAAGAAGCACAAAGTGTGCCCGATAGGAGATGACCGAGCTGCTTCCGTGGCGGTCCCTCGACTTGTTGACGTGAGGGCTTCAGGGTTAGAAATTTGCGGCCGGGTTTGGGGCTTGTTTCGTTTAGGCTTAGGGCTTCAGGGTTGATGATTCAAGCGTTAGGGCTTCGGGGCTAGGGTCGAGTTGAAGGTGACCTATCTAAGGCATTTACACCACGTACCGCAGGCAGCTACGTCATTGATTCATGCCTGAAGCTTCGGATACGTCTAGAGCCTCTCTCTAGTCTCGGCAGGCACAGTTCATTGTTCGATGCATGCGTCGTGGCTTACCGCATTAGCCTGAGTTTGCAAAGTCTGCCAAGTAGTTGCAATTCAGTGTATCGCGCGTGTTCTCCGCATGATTCGGTTGCTCTTATTTTGAGTTCCCTTTGGGGACATTCAGAGCACAGTTTGCATTGTTTTCACCGTTTCATGATTGTGAAAAATAGCCATCTGAGCAAAAAGCAGGCAAAGATGGGGTGTCAGAGGGTGCATGGCGTGAAAGTGACATAGTTAGTCAGTCTACTGTAGGACTGAAACCTTCCCAGACCCGTCGGAGGATCCGAAAAGTAGGTCCTTAAGGGAGTTCCTACAAAGTACCCTTTAGCAGTACATAACTGGGTCCGACATTAGGGAATCTACCGTTTAGATCCTCCCGGCGGTCTGGGTTTAGAGCATAGACAGACAGAGCGAAGGCACAGACTCCTCCCCAACGGCACCATCGTGGACGTCCTCTGCAAGAATGGTGCCTTGTTGAAATCGGCACACTATATCACAGCTCACTTGATCATGTTCATGATTGTAACCTTACAATAGAAAAGAAAAGAGCATGCAGTATACCTCAAGCCCTGTGGTAAACGCTGCAGCCTTCGACACACGGAAACCCAAACACTATTCTGAGCTCATGATGTCATTTGCCGAAATGTTCAATCGTTCGTCTTTCCCACGGAGCCACAAACCTACATGTTTCATAGATTTACATCACTACGCCGTATTTTCTTGTGCAGAGCTTTTTCAGGAACCGGCTGGGGGCTTCTAGTAGTCACCTTAAGTCGAAAGTCCCCAAACACAGAAGGCCGCTAAAGTTGTATTAGTACATGTATCCATGGATTCCCGTCGCGAAGAAGTAGCCAAAAAACATGCAGAGCTAGGCTGCATGTTGAGCTTGTGCGGCCTTTTTTGGCTTGCATGCTTGAGACCATGGGTTCAGAAGGTTTTGGGGTTGCGGCTAAGAGTCTCTATATACGAGGGGGGTCTTCTACGGTTCAGGGATCCAGCTTCAGTTCGATTCCTCTTGGGTGTCCTTTGCGAATATTTCCAGTTTAACTAAATGCCTGGCTGTCAGGGGATCCGTTCTTTGGCGTTCTGGGAATTTGCCTTCAGCTGATGCCCTAAACCCTGGGCCCTAAACCCAAGCCCTATAGCCTAAGCCATGAGCTCAAACACCGTAAAAAAACAGAACTCATATCCTGAAACCCCTGCAAGCTGAAACCGTAAAATTTCTACTTGCTGCCACAATGCAAATTCTAAGCCCTACACCCTAAACCCTAAATCCACTGCCGAGCCGATGCTCCAGATCAGAGGCAAGTTCCAAGTTCTGCTCGACGGCAAAATCGCTGCTGACTGGGACATCCAGGTGCCCGACGATCTCGACCTCTACCCTCTTGTGTGGCTGGGACCGAACTGAATTAGGCCTTAGGGTTTAGGGGTTTAGGGGTCTAGGGTTTAGGGGTCCAGGGTTTAGGGGTTTAGGGTTTGGGGTTTAGGGGTTTAGGGGTTTAGGGGTTTAGGGGTCTGGGGTTTAGGGTTAAGGGTGTAGGGGTTTGGGGGTCAGCGTGGACCGAACTGCCTTAATTCATCATAGCCCACCATGTGCCCCTTACTAGACCCGAAATACCTACTTTCAGGGCCCCTATACTCAAGGGCACAAAGAGGGTCCTGGATCAGAATGTTTTCAATGCTTACAAGCTGAAGAGTTCTGGTTTATCTGTTTGAATAGTGGTTTCATCCTGGATGCCAGAAACATCCTGGTGTGTTTTCTTCGCTGAATACGGACTGGAGAACTGGGCTGAAGATCTGGAATCTAGGGTTTGCCCTGAACCCTAAACCTGCCAAAAAGCTCTAAATAAGAACTGTAGGTCACTTTAGTAGGCCGTGCTCCGTAAGGCTTGAAGATATTTGTACTGTCTGGAGATGAAGGACGGCTGGCATAAAGAGATTGAATACAAGCGCGATAGGTTTGTATAGCATGCATGGGGCTTACTGGGTAGAGCTTCGGGGCCGAACTCGGGAACATATGAATGTCAGCAGATTCAGCTCTTGAAGTAGTTGTTGGATCACCCGTGACATCCGCGACTAGTCCTGTCCAGATGTGCACCCGAAACACCTTATTGCTTAGAATCTGCTGCTCAGGTCCGTCTACGGAACGACGCAGGCATGGTCCTCCCACTACTGCATGTCTGGTTTTGTTTGCGACAAGTTCGTTCGACACCAATGAACTCTTTGTTTGCGTGGGTTTGTGGCGAGTGGTTAGAGAACGGTTGGTCTTCCTGCCTTATGCAAAGTTTTTGCTTGGATGTTGTTCGAGTTGGGCCGCTAAGACGGCTACACAAGATCTTGCTCATGGTCCGCTTGCAGACTTAGACTCCGGTTTGTGTTGCTACCTCTTCTTGCAGGTATCTGCGTGCATGGATTTCATGTATGCGTGTATGCATGCATTCAGGTGTGCATGTAGTTACGTTTTGTGCAAAGGTACTTTTCATGCAACTACGTGTATGTGTATGTGTGTGTGTGTGTATGTATATTGTACATGTATGTACATGTTTACGTCCGTGCATATCTATGCCTGTTCGAGCTTGTTTGTCTATGTGCCTGTTCATGCCTGTCTTTGTGTGTGTGTCGGTGTTTGTCGATCTACATGCTGTTACATATTATGATACATGTGCATTAAATATGCATGTGTACACTGTTCCGGGCGCGATCTTTGGAAGTTTTCGGGCTAAGCCTTCAAACTCACCAGAAGACCCCCTGCAGGCCATCAAGCTATTGCCGACCGGCATCGATGCGAAGAAAGCATAGGAGCCAGGAAGTTTTGGAAGGGCCAGGCCAGCTACTGCTATAGGGGGGGTTCCCGAAAATAGGGAACCCTAATATAGTACCCCCTTATTATGGGAAACTCCCATATGCGACTCGGGTTTGTTTTTGTTGTTCCAGTCTTGCCTATGGAGGGCAAGAACATGTCGGAGCCAATTATGTAGGCTATACTGCACTTTTCCTTCCGGCCTTAGAGTAATAGTGCACTAAGAGCGCTCTTAGCCCTGTATGTTTTGTGCGCACTAGGCAGGCTGGGCTTGGGAGTGATCCCTCAGGATTTTAGGTTTTATAGGGTTTAGGGTTTATTTGTTGATGGTTTATGGGTACCGGCAAGTAGGGGTATATAGATTAGATGTAAGGTCTCTGAGCTATGGCTGCGTTCGACCGTACTTAAGCAGATTGCTTGGCAGGGCTCTTTGCTTCAACTTCACTTCTGCATAGTTGCCGAGCTAAGTCTACACCAGCAACCTACAGCCCATGTCAGTTGTTCTAGCCCTCTCGCGGCCGATACGTGCAGCTTAACAATCTTACCTGAACCCTCTTTGCAACCCCTAGCTTAATTGCACACATATGTATATACTAAGCTTGATGTGCATACATATGTAGATGATGTATGGTGTACGGTACATAATAGAAAGCCGTTGTCCGCCACTAGAGACCCCAAGGATGAATCGCACATGGTAGCATTTATACGAATAGTAAGAATAACAGCAATACGAGAAGCAATGCCAGTTTAACATGAAAATATATTTCTATAACTCACAGAATTGAACTAAGAATGACCCAGGTATGATTTCGAAAAGAAGTCTAAAGTCCTCCAAGTCGTTCGCCTGGACCCCTTCAGTCAACGTGCCATGCGAATGCATCGGGCTCGCAGTTCCCGTCCTCAAGGCTGCTTCTGAGAGTCTCGCGCATGCCCGAGAGCTTTGTAAGGGTTGTGGGACTTTTAGATCGATTTGGGGCTTTAGGTACTTTAAGAATTTGTTTTTGGTTCAGGGGCTGCAGATCGCAAGTATTATGTAGTAATGCTGACTAAGCCGTTGCCCTGCACCTGGTGGAGCCTTCAGCACGTCGCAGTTTAAAGTGCCCGCTCTTCCAAAATGACTAAACCCCTAAATCCTAGAGGCTTTAGGGTGTAGGGCTTTGGAAACCCTAAAGGGTGTAGAGCTTCAGGGTTCTAGGGTTTAGGGTTGAGGGTTTAAGGCCTTAACGGCTCTATAGACCCTTCTCAGGAGCAGCGCCTGCTGCACAACTGTGCATGCCATTCCTGTCCGGTCCTAGGACTAATCAGATTCGCTTCCGAAGGGGAGCATGTTGCATAGGCGAAAGCTTCTTGGAGCTAGAAGATTCCTGTTGTGGTGTTCGGGTTTTTTGAAGGGCCAGCAGTTAAAAGTTTAGGAGTTTACAGGGTTTAGGGGTTACGGAACCACTTAGATCAACTGCCGGCGCGCCGTCTCAAGAAACCCTAAACCTTATGAGAGCTCTGCGAACAATAAATATATTCCGAAGTCACAGAGGGTTCTACGGATTATGTTACTGGTCTTCTTTAAATGACGTACTCAGTCGAAAGGTTCCAGGTCGCCAGGGGTTTTGGCTAGTCTCCAGGCCCACAGAACCGCAACAAGTGCGCGGTTGCGACAGGTCGACACCTGAAAGCCAAGACCCAGAAGCTTAAAGTCTACAAGCAACATGATAGACGAAAACCTGTCCCCGTTGCGGGACTGGCGGATGGCATGAACAATGTATTCGAGTCTCCGAGACCTGTGGCCTAAACCCACAGGCGGGTGCTCCAACCAGGTCCCACAATTTGACTTCCACACCCTAAACCCAACGTGCGGCAAACTTCCTAATGCTAAGCTAAAACACCCAAACTAAAATGCGGGGCCGCTAGTTTTCAAACCCCAAACCTAAAGTCAGGGTCTGAGTTTTATGTAGCAACATGCCCTTATCATAGTGCTAGTAAAGCATGTGCATTATACACCCGAAGCAGTAGTCTAAAAGCGTAATTTTGAAAAGAGGAAGGCTCTTGAAAAGAGGAAGGCTCCAGTATGAAGTCTCATAAACCGGATCCTGCAATCTAGAGCTCTTCTCAGAACTCCACACCGTAGAAACCGCGAAGCCCCAAGCCCGAAAGTGTCATGACTCCAGTCTTGCTTTGCGACCAAAAGCGCTTCAGACAGATCCCACAAGCTCCTGCTGTATGTATGGTGGCTGCTTGCAGAAGTTCAGAAATCCAGCGAAAAACTCCTGAAACAGATACCGGGCTTCTAGGACAACCTCTTTGACAGATTTCGGGACCCAAGCCCACAGGCTCACCTAAACAACACTGTTGAGAGATTGGGCACCTTGGCATCTGAAATTCCCGTTTGACCGAGCCACAAGTGCTGCGGAATGGGCTTCAATCCCTTGGCTCCATGTACTGTATCCCTGTAGTATATACTCTGGCCTTACCTATGTGGGAAGTACTTCAAGGAAGCAAGCCCTGAAGCCTAAACCCCTAAACTCCTTAGTGAGATGCGTGCACGGACCCTTGGGGAATGGAGGATCGGAGGCCCATCGCGCACTGCGTTGAAGCTCTTCGAAGGAAGAGCTGTTTGCGCTGATCCATGCTCGGGGTGGCTTCTGGTGCACGGTGTAGGGTTTATAGGGTTTAGCTGCTTCTTTTTCAGGGCTGAGGGTCGCCGGGGCTGGGGGTTACGGTTACGGCGTCGTCTGAAGTCATCGAGGATTGAAAGGATCTTATACTCTCGGGGTTGCATACACGGCGTGAGAATCGTACCCCTTCTACGCCAGATCATGTTCAATTTATCAAAGTTGAAGGGCTTCCAACTTGGATCAGTCCCGTGTATCCTTCTTGACTCCGCAGAGAGCTTTTCTGTCTCAGCTGGATGGCAAAATGTCATGCCCGGCTTTCGGGTTCATGTCTTACGAGGTCAAGTTTAGGGGGTTTTCGGTGTGGTTCCCAACCTGTAACTCTAAGCCCTGCCGAGAGGGTGATACCCCACCCTTTTAAGGATATAGTTTTGTGGTTAGGAATATCTGAAAAGAAAGAGGCAGGGCATGACCCTCTAGGACTCTAGGAAGACACCAAAGATCCTCAGGTGTTGCTGTAAGCCTGCGCCGGCAACCTGATACACGGGCCCTGGATAATCAGTAATTAATCAGCTATTCCTCCGGGTTTACGGCTTAAGGTTGAAGTTACCCCCTTATAGCCCGAGAGACCGAAACCCTAAACCCTAAACTTCATATTTTCATGGCCTCAAGTACTGGCAGGTGCTGTCTCGAGTTCTGCGCCTCGCCCAACAGAGGTCGGATCCTGTGACATTCGAGTTGCCGGGCAGGAAGGTTCAAGGTGTCGTGTTCCTAGGGGCTTCAGGTCTTTAGGTTGTTTATGGAGTTTTTGGGGGGTGTAGTACTGTAGGGCTAAGGATTTTCTATGGGCTGAGGATGCGGGGTTTAGGGCTGCAGGTTGCGCAAGGATCTTGACTTATGTTTTGGGCCGATTATCACTACATGCGGCTTGTTGTGCCCTGTTTCTGCTATGTTCCGCACTGAATTTGTAGCGGTGGTCTTGCATGTCGCGAGCTGCTTTTCGCGTGGGCTCGAGTGGACGGTTCTCGATTCTGCGGCGCCCAGACTCCTTCAGCTCAATGGGTTCCCGAACAAATATTTATTTGTTTGGAATTTGATAAGGCAACCCCCAAAACAGGAACTACAGTGGAGACTTTTGGTAGACTCTAAGGCCCAACGCTAAGCCCTGAACCCTAAGCTTCCTTCACGAGGACCCAGTTCTGCCTGTTGTAGGCCGCAGCTGTGCCAGAGCCGGGCTCAGAGAAGAAGGCCCTCATGTCCATACTTAGGATATATATGGGTGTAGGGTTTAGGGTGTAGGGTTTGGGGTTTAGGGTTTAGGGGTTTTATACATATTAGGGTGTAGGGGTGTCTGGTTTGGGGTTTAGGGTTTAGTTCAGGGTGTGGCGCAGGGTTCAGGGCTAAAACCACTTGGGGCTTTGTCTGGAGGGTCTTGGGCTTGGGGTTCAGAATTCACCAGTGCTTCTGCTTTAGAGTTTGGTGGTGGGGTTCAGGCCTGTACCAAGTTTTGGTGACTTTAGCATGTCCCTGACAGCGACCTCCGCAAATTGTGGGACAGTTTACCGTGCAACACTAAACATCCCTAGTATTGAGTGCAACTCAGAGGTCAAGTTCCTTACCAAACTCCTCAGCAGAATACTCAAAGGCAGCCCTGCATCCCTCTTGTTTTAACCGAAGGGGTCTTGGAGTGTCATGGATAACGAACCTCCCTGATTAATCCAAACCCGATCGACCCCTCAACAAGCCGAGGGACCTCCGAACCCCAAAGCCCACAACCCTCAAGCCCAAAGCCCTAAGCCATGAACAGTCCCAAAACCCTAAAGCCCCCAAGTTCTAGACCCTAAACCCCCAATCAGAAAACCACACAACGAAGCATCGAACGGTAAAAAAACATCAACAAAGTACTAAATAGCAGCTCTTGAAGGAGGAACCCAAGTCGATGGGTTGGGGCCTTTTCCTGGGCTACCTCTCGAGCCGCTTGCAGGAAGTTTGTTCTCAGGCATCTGGGTTCAGGTGTTCGGGGTTTAGCGTTTCCGGGGTTTCCGGGCTTGCAGGGTTTTTTGGTTTCAGGGGGGCCTGAGGTTGGGGGCACAGGGTTTTGGCCTGACTATGGTGTAGGGGTTACGTAAGGGTTCAGAAAATGGCTGATTCAGGAGTCAAGGCCGACGACACTTCTGGAAGGATTCCTGCCTATTTTGGGGGCAATACCCTAAACCCTAAACCCTAGACCCTACATAGATCATAGAGGTTTCGGCTTTCGTGGTTTGTTGTTTGCACTTCGTGATTGCGGCCTCCAGGGGTCTAGGCCCATGTAGGCCTCAGGAATTAAACGGTTCCCAGCTCAACGCCCGGGGCTGCAGTCACCAAGCTACGTAAGTAGCAATCTAGGAGTACTGCAACCGCACGGTTTACACATGTGTCACATCTAACCCGAAGGCTCCAAATAGCCCCCGATATAGTACGGTCTTTGGGCCGAAAAGCCATAGAACAACAGTAGTCCTTAGAGCCTTAGGGGGAACCCTAAACCCATACCCCAACACCTCAAGCCTGTAGAGCCTTAGGGGTAAACCTGCAGACCCTGCAATAACCCCGATAGTTCAACCCAGCCAGTCCGCTAGACTCCCCGGGCCAGGAGTCTAACACGGAGGCCCTGATAATTACCCATGCTATTTTCGGGGCCTCTTAGTTTATAGGTATAGTATAGCATATACACCAAAACCCTGTTCTAATGATTGAGGCCCCTACATTACACTACTTCAACCCTGAAGTGGAACCTTAACCCACAACCTGAGCTCATCTTCTGTTGCCATCCGAGGTGGCATCGGCAGTGTGGTGTTCCTGTACTACTTCTACAAGGCATCCGGGCACGAATCCAAGCCAGAGGGTCTGCAGTTGGAGGTGCAGGATTTGGGTTGCCGGAAAGTCCGGACCCCTAAAGCGCAATCGGTATCGGTGCCCGGATAGAGGTCATGGATTTTTTGTGGGGCTGGATGAACCTACAATGACCGTATTATATGTAGAGGTATACTCAGGCTTTGAGAGAGTTTGAGGCTCACTGTTCGGGGTTCCGTCTCTAGTTTGCAGTGTCGTCGATTAAATACCGGGGGCCTGAGTAGTTGGTAGAAGCACTCCCTTGTAGTCCGTTTATAGTTGTGACACCGTATCCCGAAAGCCCCAGTCTAATCATTCAGTCCCCCGATCAATCTTAGGCATCAGGTTGCCGAATCCAAGGCAGAGGGTTTAGGTTTTGGGAGTTTTGGCATGTTTTGTGGTACATCCGGATCAGGAATCTCATTACCCTTACCGTTTAGGTGCTCAGGATCCTTCCTTTTAGTATGCTTCCAAGGTCCACAAGCTCGTGGCGTTTGGACATCTACGCTTTTTGACACTGTTCTGGGGCACAGGTCGTTCATAGGTAGCCCTGAACCCTGAACTCTAAACCCTAAAACTCAAATCCCTAAACCCTATGGCCCTATTAGCCTATAAACCCTGGTTTCTGTAGGTAGAGTCTATAGCCTAGGCTCGGCCCCAAATGGGCTTAAAAGCTTGCAACTCGTTGGACACGGTTCAAGGTTTTAGGGTGTTAGGGTTCAGGGTTTTGGGGTTTTACGCTTTGAGGGTTTTGGGGTGTGGGGTTTAGGGTTAAGGGTTTCAGGTTTCGAGTTCGGGGTGTAGGGTAGTCCTTGGTGCCTTGGCATATGTCTTCAGTGCTCGAAATGAACCTAAACCCCAAACCTGACCCGAACAAACTCGAAAATTTGTAACCCCAGAAACTCTAGAACCCCAACAAGAACCCTAGACCCCCCTATGTATCGGAGAAGGCCCGCTACAGCCTCCATCAGACGGAGATTCTCCTGCTGGAAGCCTTCCGCCGCCTACCACTCTACTGGGTCAGCCCGGGAGGTTTTTGAATTGTTTGTGCCGTGTCGGAGGCTTTTTATAGTGTTTAAGGTTTGAGGGTGGCAGGCTCAGGGTTAGCGTTGCGAGCTGCAGCATTTCGCATTCCGGCGGGGATCGCTTCTCCTAGTGCGCCCCCCACAAACTGGCTTTGGAACACTGAAAGCTTCCGAGGCATGAAGTGAAGCACACAGGCAGAGATCAGGATTCGGGTTAAGGAGGCCAATTAAGGCTGAGGGCTTAGGGTTCATGCAGGTGTTAGGTTTTCATGAAAGATGTGCAGATGCACCCACTCTCTGTCTCTTCAAACCAGGCTCAGCAATACTGTAATAAGCTGATTGCAAGATCCAGAATCTCACGGCGTTTCTACAGAACACTGGAAGTTAAGCCCTGTCCCCAAAACCCTGCCAGCTTTCGAAGACAGTCCCCTAAGCCCTAAACCCTAAA
>CAJNJA010032420.1:0-13609 GCA_905231915.1 Symbiodinium necroappetens
AAATTTTCTTTAGGACCCGAGGTCACAATCTTGAGCCAAAATGGCAGAGCCATTTTGGCAGACGTCTCCTGACATAAACCTTGCAATTCGGCAAGCTCTGCAAGTAGTTAGACTCAGAGAGACCAATCGACACATTCAAGACAGGCAGGCACATCATGCACGATGGCGTGGCCCAGCAATGCTCCAAATGCCTTGCGCAATGTGGAACATGCTGGAAACTTGCAAGCTGCGGCTGCTCTGCTGAATGTCGAAGTCATGGGATAACTCAGTCGATGGCAAAGAAGGCCGCCGGTCTGTCAACCTTCCTAAACCAGTACCTGTGCAGACTGCTGAAAAGAAGTACCGGCCCATCCGGACTCGGCGCAAATTAAGCTGGTGCGCTGGCGGCTGCAAACTTCGTCGAACAACAGGGAGAGGAATGCGCGTGTGGCAACCTTCGGTTTAGGGGCAGGCAGGGACTTCGGGCACGGACAGACAGCTAGCTTCCGAAAGACGTGCAAGCTCAGGCTCGTGCATGGAAGAACTCCTTCCTGACTCCAGGGCCTTGTCCATCTTCACCCTGGAATGTGACGTGGAACGGTTGCTGAAGGAAAGTCGCGCGAGCTGGCTGTCGGCTCGCGACTTCGTGCTCTGCATCCCTCTCCGTCTCCGCAACGCTTGGCTCAGCGCATGTGCATTCCATGGTTCCTGGCTCTGGAGCTTCGTCTGCTTCAGATAGGAAAACCTCTAGATCGGCAACGAGAAGCTCGGGTTCACGGCGGATGGTCACCCGTCGTGGAAGCAACTGAGGCCAGGAATTTCCAGAATAGATGCATTGACGTACATCCAGAACTGCACAGCTCCTCCGGAAGTTTATCGGCAGGATGTTGGTATGAGCGGCCAGGCACCGAAACTCGGGCGTTGTTGTTGAGAAATCGTCAGAGAGTATGTTCGGAAGAGCATGTGTCACAGTCGCTGCGTGGGCGCTCCAGTATTCCCATTCCACCTCGGGCCTGCACTGGTTTATGGCTTCTGGTACAAAACTCAGCGCGTTGACCGCTGGGCGTTGTTCGCCTTCGCAGCCAACATGCGAGTCCTTGCGAAGCATGTTGCTGGCATACAGGAATTGGAGGAAACCAACTGTTTTCCAGAATGAATCATCCTCGTACATGGGCTGGGAGTGCTGCTGATAGGGTTCTTGCTCGTGTATGAAGGAACAGCGAACAGAGGATGTAATTGCTCCGTTTGAGGAGTTGTACAACACTTTCGCATTGCACACGTCAACGATGGCAGCAACGAGCATTGAAAACATCTCTAGGGGCCACTCCTCAGCAAGCACGCGAGCCAGCAGCGTACGTTCACGACTTGTTCTTTGCAAGATCTTTGAAGCAAGCTCATCAGCTGCATGCATCGTCCATGCCATGCGCTCAACCAAGTGCGTCACAGGTATCCTCGAGCTTCGTGCGGTAAAGTGCTTATCCAGAACCGCCTGGAGTTCTGCATGACAGCTTCTGCAAAAATCCACGTCGCAGTCCCGTGAGCAGTGGTAGAACTCGCGCTCCTGAATGGCTTCCATGCACCGATCACAGATCTTCTGCGTGTCGTATGCAGGTCGGCCATTCCAGAGTCGCATCGGCATGCACAAATCATCAGCGTTCTGCAGGTCCATGCTGTGCTGATGGGGTAACACGCACGTTCCGCTATCGTCCTCCGGCAGTGAGTCTGCCATCAGTGGCAACGACGCGGCGAGCAAGCTGAGCAACCAAATGCACTGCTCCGGCTGACCCTCCTCACATTCTTCCTCCGCGCACTGCTCCTGAGTCTCTTTTGCCTGCTCCATCTCTGCATCCTCTCTCTCCTCCCTGTCCTCATCCTCTGCGTGTGCTGAGCAAAGACCAACAGAAATGGACTCCATAATATCACCGGCAACTATGGCTACTGAGAGCGTGGCGCTGCTTTCGGGTCCCGTGGATGAATGAAAGGAAGCCAGCTTTGAGATCGTCGTATTGATCAGCGCAAAGTCTGGCAGGCCCGTGCCACTTTTAAATGACGCGGCTAGGGCCGGTGGTTGCTGAAAACACAGGCACAGAAATGGCAGCAGTTGTGATGCTGCCTGATGGTTACCCTCGTCTGCCGCAGAACACAGGTGTGAGAGCACGTCCAGGCGCAAGGTGCTCGCAGGCATGCTCATGAGACATCAGGATGACGCTCCGAACATCTCCGAACCATGCAGCTACAGAAAGCACGTGTGTCGCGACATGTGTGACTTTGGAATGTCCTGGACTATTGCCAATCCTAATCTGTGCAGTAATAATGCCTTTCTTCAGTCCGGCAAGCTGCAGGCATATATCAGTTCTCTCCATATCATTGGCTCTGCTATGCAACCAAGACGGCGGTAGATGAATTCGTGTCAGCATCGTCCAAGAGATGGGGTGCTGCCACGACGATCGCAATAACTTCAGCTTACACGGGACGAAAAGTGCAGACATACACGGACAGAACGACCATGCACAAGCCAATGACTGCAAAAACGACGTTCTCCGAAAGCTGCAGATTGAGACCAAACAACAGCATCCACGAGGAAAGACAAGCGTCGGCATCTGTGCGCAGATCTGCACATGCTTTTGCAGCGCGAGGGCATGCTTGCCATTGCTGCTCCGAAAATCATGAAAACTGCGCCTCCTGAAAACCTATGCACTACAGGGCATGACAGACATGCTCATGCCCTGGCAATCATGAACCGCAAGTCGTGCACGAACGACTAGCCTAATGTCTCGCTGTCTCACTTTTGGAGACTTGCATGACGAAAGCGGCGCTCACTGCACCAGAAGCTTCAGAGCTGAAGCCAAAAGTTGATCTACGTGGACACGCACAGGTGCTGAGGAGCAAGCACCAAGTATGTTGCGGAAAAGGCATGCAACTCAGCATGCAGCATGTGCCGCTGTGGAAGCGGATGTCTACCTGTCTACTTTACTCGATGATGTCGATCACTTCGTCATCATCATCTTCTTCCTGTCGTGTGGGTTGAGCAGATCCCAGTCTGTCCGAACTTGGAGTTTACAGTGAGAGGCCATGAGTCCATGAGATGCTTCTGCCAACGGACTCATGACGCTTTTTTTCAATCGATGGCGCGGGATGGTTCTCCTGCTGCCGGCCAGTGTCTTCGGATCCCGGCTGCGCCGTGCATTTTGCACGAGGCAGCACTCCCCGGAGCTGAGTCGGGTCACACATTCAGGGGTCTTTCTTTGGTACCCCGGCGTGATGGCGGCCTGGCAGAATCTGTCTGGCAGAGCTTGCGACGATCAACTGCGAGCCGTGAACATGAATCAGAAGCACCCTCGTTCTCGTCGAAGAGAAGCTCTTCCTTAGAGGAATGCTGATGCCAATACTTCAACTCAGTATGAAAGCACTGCCAGCCAGCGGCAACCCCTTGCACTTCGAGCAGCTCACCCTGTGTCACAGAACATCCGCGGCCCAAAAACTTCGAAGCAAAGCTAGCAAGCACTTTGCCCGGCCTGCCCACTGTATCGGAGCTTGGCAGGGTTCTCAGACGCCAGAGCCAAGGCCTCCGCCGGCTGAAACATCTGCGACTCCTGGGGAAGCGAGCGGGCTCTCGGGCTCTCACACCGCCTTCACATCATCTCAACCATTTCACATCCTTCAACCTGCGCAAAGTACATCCTGATCGCCGTCGAAGTGCGCACGCAAGTTCTCGACACCTTAGCTCGGGCAATCTCGGGCCAAGACCTCTTTGTTTCTGCCCAAAGGCTAGGGGGAGCACAGTTGAGATCCTCGGCAGTAAGCCTCGGCTTTCTGCATTCAGCCGTCTCTGACATTGACTAGAATCCAATGCACTCTAGGTAGAAACACACGAAGCCATACTCTTAGCACAATTCTTGTTCTGTTGTTATCATTAGTGCCTTTATTGCGTTCTAGTCGACTTGCCAAAGGACATCGACTGCTCAGACAGCGTTGTCGGCAGGCGCGGCTCGAGCTCTCGCAAGTAGCCACCTGGCAACATCATCCTCCTTCCGGACTCAATTGAAGCTAAAATACACATCACCATATAAATATAGCATCGTATCAGTGATTGTTGAGCTATGATGGCTATATTGACTATATACTGCTGGAGCATGCCTCCCCTTTCTTCACGAAGATCTCAAATCACAGCAGACCATGAAAATCATCCCCCAACTTATGGCGGCCACTTTTGAAGGCCCGGAGCTGCGTCATGACTGGGAATACACGAGCGGCGTCTGATTTTTTGGGAGACCGAGCCGCAGAGTATTATGAGCACGTCAACACACATTGAAATGACGACGGGCTGTTATGTCTTCGTCTCCTGCTTACGGCAGAAAGGCAATCAGAAACTGCGGGTGGCGGCCTCTGTAAACCGTGCCTTTTCTGAGCGTAAATGTCAGATAGATGAGCATACCTTAGCAGGAAAGGAACAGCCTCCGAGAAAGTTCAACTGCTATAGCAAGGACTGCCTGATCGGGACTCAGCGTACCCTTCCTCACACTTCACTGCGGTGGCTACCGAGGCGCGAAGAAACAGCAGCAAGAAGGTGCCCACAAAACATCCCCGATAGCCAGCGAATGCAACGACCTGGGCTCCAAAGATCGCAATTCCACCTTGGTTGGCCTTGTTCAGCGCATCCCAAGTCCTGAGAGGTCTCGCTCTCAAGTCGCATTCAAATGTCCGCTCCTCGGAGCCGTGTTCAACTGAGCGCGGATCATGTAAGTTGCGATTTTTTCGCGCGGGAGGAAGTTGATTAGCTGCGCCCGATTGAAAGCACGTGTACAAGAGTTCAGCGACTGCATGAGGACGATGGAAGGTACAACCACCCACAGTGGCATTCCTGGAATGCACACCAAGGCCAGAAAGAAGAGGGCCAGAGACCACAGAAACACCTGAGCTGCGCTTGGCTTCACAGCCTTCCGCGAGGCTGTCATTGCGGTAAGTCTAGCAGTCGAGCAAGAGATAAACAAGAAGGCAGCCGCAGACACTCCACAGACAAATTCGATGTCGATGCCTTCTGTATGCTTGGGATTCCACACTGCGGGAGATTCAAGCTATCTAAAGCATTCTGTAAGTTTATACCAGAATCCTGGACACACATGCAGTACACAAACATGCACGCACACCACTCCACACACACACACACATCGACGTCGCTCAGGAAAGAGACAACGATAAACCGCGCTTGTTGCTTCTCCTACTTCCCCCAAATGCTGTTGTCAGGCCTGTTTCTCCTGATTCTCTAACCTTGGAGAGGCATCAGCACGAGTGTGAAAAGAGTCAAAGTATTCAGACAAAGGGGATCTGCTGCGAGGCAGGCACGACGCCCAATTTGGCACGGTAGCCCTCGGCCCGCAGTCGGACCTTAGCAGCACCGTGCGGGGCGAGGGCTTTTTTGACCCAAGCTTGGTCCAATCAACACAAGATATCCTTCCACATCAAGCAAACTTGAGCCTGGCCCTCATAAGCCGACAGTTGTTTTGGAGGGGTGGGACGCTGGTACTCCATCCTGTGCACAAAAAAGCCTGAGGCATAAAATGCTGAAGTCCTGCAAAGTGGCTAGCAGCGTCTTTGACACCGGTGTGAGCCAGGCACCCAAAATGTTCTGCAAGAACGCCACAAGGAAAACACCTCAAGCTTCGCCAAAGTGCGAGGAACTCGAGACTTGTTGCTTTTCATTAGTCTTCCGCAGCCCCTGTCTAGCGTGGATGTGTTGTGGTTTGGAAGATCAGCATGCAACTGAGGCAGTGGAGGTCCTCTCCGTCCCAGCATGCGACAAGCTTCATGTTCGAATATGGTGGTACAATTCGACTGCTACAACATAACACCATAGGTCATCTGCTGTGGCTACTGCCTGCCTGCTGGAGACACCCCGTAGTCCACCTGCCAACCGGCAAACCAGCATGTCCAGACATCTGCACGAGTTCCTCTCATGGAGACATGTACATCATGACACAACCCATGTGTGCTTGCGTGCCTTGAGGAACAGGTCGATGAACTTCAACGAGAACCCAGCACCAAGCGCATTCAGAACATCGCAAGTGACCTCGACTAGACAACACTACTTGATTGTGAAGCCGAAGTTGTATCCGATTCTACACTTGCCTAAGTAGAAAGGCCCAAGATGAGTGCAGCATGTCGTGGCTGCTGGCTGAAAACTTCATTCCCAGTGCAGACGAAGACACAATGATGTTCGCTCCCAGCATATTTGCTCGTGCTGGTTGAGACGCCTCACCTCGCTTCGGCCCTTTCGGAGTCAGAATCTCTGTTGCAGTCTTCCCCTTCCTTGGCCACGCGATGCCACGCGAACCTCACAAAATGCGACAAGCGATCGGCCCTTCGCGACGCCGTAGCCATGCAGTAGAGCTTGCTGCTGACAAACTTCGGGCACAAAGAGCCACGAGATCCTGGACATGAATATACACTCATATATAGATTTATATACAATTACAGTATTTGCATACACACTCATAGACACAGAGAGAGAGCGAGAGAGAGAGCCCTCAATTGGCTCACGGCTGCTTGCTGAGCATTGGGTGAGTTGCAGAGCATAGCGGAGGTAGGCACGAATTCCCACTGTCAGGCCTTCTCGCTGCGCAACAGCCAGCAGGCTTTCCTCCAGTCCTGTCAGGAGGCTGCCACTCCGACGTTTCATGCTGGTCAGCGGTTGCAGACCTTGTCGATGCAGTGCTTGAGCATTGCTTCCTTGCAGGACACACTAGAAGGTAAGAGGAGCTTTGCTTGCAGACGAGGGTTGCAGGCTAGCTTCCCAGAACAAGGCCCCACAGGATGTGCCCGAGGGATGGCGCTGTCTTCAGTTTTGAAGTTTCTGTGCAGTCCACGCTAAAGCGCATCGAACCTCAGATAAGGTCAAAATGTCACGATGAGAGGCTCGGATTGCAGAAATTCAGGTAGGGTGCTCCTTCGCAGGTCAACCGGTGCAGGATCGTTGGAGGCCTCGTCGACCTGAAACGATGCACGGTCATCATCTGACAGTGCACATGCACATCCAAGCAAGGAGCCTGAGAGAGATAGACTTCCAACGACTCGATTTGCACGGCAACAGGTGCTCGTGAGGCATCACAGAAGCGAAGCACACCTTAACTCAAGCCATCCTGCTCAACCTTCGTGGAACACATCATTCATACCAGTACTGGGGACGACGCTATTAGTCTGATCGGGTGGCACTGCCTTCAAGGCTGCGTGGAACCTTCGTGACGCTTGGCTCAGCAGTGCTGGATTTTCCCGCGAAACTCTGAAAAGCTGCTACCAGGCTGCTGTTTCACAAGTATGAGCGGAGTCTCCTGGTAACTCGTGGTCACTATGCCTTAGATGGACAAGTCGCCCGAAGTCGATGGAGGCTTGTCTCGCTGACATGTGGTGCCCTCACAGACTTGGATGCGGAATCTGAAGTCTGCCAGCGGGCGAATGCGCGAAGCCCATGAATCTGAGTTCCCTCCCAGAGGCGACGTCAGCATGACCTAATTGACCGCTCTTGCAGCCCGCGGCATGGTGTGCAGCTCGTGGCAACACTATGGGGCTCTTACTTCAAGTGCAGAGGGGACTTGGTAAGTGTGACCACTGCACGACGACTCTACGGTGAGAGGCTCTTGGCTATGCACGGCTTGGACTTCAGCCGCTCTTCGTGGCCGCTGGCATAATTGAGAGCGGAGCATAGCCATCATCATCTGCCAGAAAATCCTTTTGACTCATAGCTTCGGGTCTCAAGGTGATGCTTGTAGATGGTGCCTGGCGTCAAATAGAGGCCGTGAGAGTCACACTTGACTTAACTAAAACCCGGCCTCTGAGCTGAGAGCAGGTCCCGCATCTTCTGGCAACTCGGGAAACCTCGGCTGACATTTCGTACTGGCACTGATAACACGTGTCCTGCGAGCCCTGGCCAAAGGATTTCAAAAAACATGTAGTGGCGAAGGATTGCCCAAGACATCCGAGTAGCTGTATGCTCTCGATCTCCCTCAGTGCCAGATCCTGGCGAGGATGCAGAATCGCAAAAGAACTCACAGCTCGATATGACAAGGGAGCTCTGCAGTCTGCAGACTTGCGTGCAAGGCCTGTTGTATTTCGAGGGAGCTACGGAAGCAGAAGCACATAGCCACCTTAGACAGGTGATGTGCATGGACAACGATTCATAACGAAAGGAAATCTAGCTACTAGCGACTAGTGACGAATGTCAATAAAGTAGCCACGTGAGCAAAACATAAAGCTTCTGGCGGATTCAATCAATCCCTTCTTGCTTACAAGCTGCGACAAAGCCAGTCATAGCCGTGCCCAGGAGCATCACGTTTTGCACAAGTGACACGTCCTGCAAGGAAGAATAGAGTCAATAGAGGAACGGCGGTATGCTTTGAAGACAAACCTCCGTAGTAGCCGAAACAAGGCAAAATGGGTCCCAACGGTTGCCGCAGTAGAGGAAGATGGCCTGCAGCACTCCCATCCTACCTCCCTTGGTCCAAATCTCCGGAGCCGAGGCAACGACGGCCGAGATCAGGGGTCCCAAGGAAGTCGTGACCTTGTTGGTAATCTGCCTGGCTCCGTTGACATCCTCCTGAACAGAGAGACATGTAGCGACAGTATGCCGGCACTCAAAGGGGGCCCTGCCCTCTTGCTCTTGATGATGGAGCGAGCCCAAGAAGTCTCCAAGCAGGAGTTCCAGAGCCCATTGTACACCTCAGAGGGGCCCCCGGCCCTGGCCTCCAAACACACTCCTTGCTGCTTTATCCCCCTTAGTAAACTTAGCATCCTAAACTCTGACCCTGTGGCTTGCACTATGCTGCAGATCGGAGATTGGATGGTAGGACTTGTGTTGCCGTCTGATCTCAGGCAATCGCTGCCCAGGTGAAGTTCAGCACATAGGCCGCCGCAACAGAGCCTTGACACAAGCAGATCACCTTGGCGATCGCAGCGACGTGCCATCCAGTGCAGATGCTTATGCACCCCCTCGGGTTCTCAGTGCACAGCATTCACCATGAGGCCCAGCAAGCCCACCATGCCGCTCAGAAGCCACACCTTAAAGATTGCCATCATGCTCCGCCACATCCGTGAGAAAGTCAAAAAGAACAGATCAGATAGCGCGCTGTGTCAATGCCGAAATTGTTGATCAGGAGCCTTCCGGAAGACACACCTGCGCTGCACAACGTGAAGGCATGCCATGCCCGCGACCCTCACTGTTCCTGTGCCATGCCCTGCCTACGAAAGCTCTGGTAAGCCCGTTCAAGGTCATCATGTTGCCGACGGCAATCGGATCCTGGGCTCTTCCGGCTAACAACCTCCCTGTCTTGGCGAGGCGAGCTTTAGCGCACAGCTGAGACGGGTGCGTTGTCAGTGATGATCAGCATGTACGGTGTAAGCGCTTTGAACCACATGCCCTCCTTGAAGGTGTTTGAGATCATCTCTGAGAGGATGACCGCATAAATATTACCTCAGTTTGCGTCTGAAAGCTGCTCGAAAACCGCGAACTTCAGCAGCAGCAATCAACGAAGGACATTGACAGTGCATCTCTTGCATCTCTCAGCTCGGAATCCATGTTTTGGTCTTAACATGTCAGAAGCTTCAATTCAACCAGACTTCTGTTATCCAGCGCGAAGATGGCATCGAAGCCATCTTTCGTGTACGCAAACAGTCCTTCCAGCAAGTTGCAACATGGGCCTTGAGAAATTGAGTCAACTCAAGTCCACCAGGGTGCGACGGCTTCAGACAACCTCAGACCGAAGGGATTAAAGTTTAGAAAGAGTCACTCGTCGAGTCTCCTTTCTTGTTGGATCGTCCCATTGCGATCTATGATGCAACTTTGGCATCAAATCTGCTTCATGCGTGCATATCTTTCACATCCGATGCCTCCGAGACATCCCTAAGCTTTTGACCAGTGCAAAACATGGCTGTGAAGACTCGCAACATCTGTGCTGTGTGCTGGATTATTGATCGCGATGTTGTGGTTCGGGGTTCGGCGTGTCGAGTTTAGGGTTGTAGACTATAAGCGTGGCCCTTGGGCTCCAACGGCGACAGGGCCAACACGGGCAGGCGCTGACTGACTCAACTCCCTTCCGCGCGGGCTTCACAATCGAAAGGCTGTGACAGGGCCTCTGGACCTCGGAAAGTGAGCCGTCGCCTCATGTCGTCACGATCCCCAATGCTCTAGTTTGTCGCGATGTAATGGTAGGCCTGCTTCCCAAAGTCTCGTGATCAGGGTATGTCACGGCCTCAGCTGGATAGGCATTTTTCACAGATTCATTTTTGTTTGGGATTTCGTCCTTTGGCGACAGCAGACTTGGCACAAGGCGCCCTCCGGCGATGTAATCTCTAGGCTGTCGGCCTCGGCTCCGTGGCATAGTTCGCTTCAGCCGGTTCTTTTCGGAGTGCCCGGCTCGTTGCAGTCCCAAGGTGGAGGCCAATGCCAGCTTGACCTTGCGAAGCATCAGATCCCTTGGTCTTACAAGCGTGCTGGTCTTCCGACCTCTCCTAGGTTGCAGGATGACGGAACGGCAACGGCCACCCGCTCGGCTGTGGTGGCCTCCAGCTTGCGCTTGCCTCTTTAGGTTCACAGATGCTGGATCCCAGGCTGCGACATGCTCCAACTCGACAACAACCAGGACTACTTCTTCGTCCTGCCAGCAGCAAGGTCAGCACCGCTAACTCACTGCTGCTCAACAGCATGCAACTAGCAGTAGCTAACCTTGCCAGTACCACTTCGGCGAACTGGCAAGTTCATCGAAGTCTTGGCATATCCTCGTCGGGCTCTTGCTCGGGTTCCATTTCCGGCTCAACAGGCATCGCCTGCAACCCGTCAGACAGATCACTTTGCACACATTGGTTCTGCGGTCTGCAATGTGGTAAACATCAATGCAGCCTCTGTGATGTCCTCCAAAACTTTTTGGATGGCATCCTTCCGTGCAGCTCGGTGTACAGTGATGTTTGGAGACGGCTGGTATTGAAAGCGCTGATAAGACATGATAAGACGTCCTTGAAGTCTCCGTCCGGCTCCGGAGCTTGAGCGGGCGAAGGCTCTGTTGATTCCTGCTTCGGGATATCCTCCGGCACTGCGGCTTTCTCCATATCCCCTGCTTCCTCAAGCACTTCCACTTCCTGAACCTCCGCAACTTCTGCAACCTCCTCTACTTCTTCAACCTCTTCAACTTCTTGAACCTCCTCATCAAGGTCTTCAACATCTTCCACCTCTTCAACTTCATCGCCCTCGTCTGAGTGCAGCCTACGTGCCATGGTATCCATGAGGTCCGAGAAGCTTTGCGCCCAAGCCAGGACGGTATCTGGAGGAAAGTTGCTGAGGGCTGCCGCGTCCAAGTCATCAACACCATCTTGAAGCCAGGGCGGTTCCCATTCAGCCAACACAGTTGAACAGCTCATGGGCAGGCCCATCAAGCGTTCCTGTACGCCTGCATCCTCCATCAGCTCCATCGCCGCGATCAAAAACCTCGCTGCTTCATCTTTGTCTTTGCGCTGCTCGGTCCCTTCCGGGCCTTCCCCTTCCGCCTCTTCTTTCCTCGACTCCTCAGTCTCCACACCAGCGAGGTCTACCCCCAACAAAAGTAACTCCTCATCCTCTCCAAGTACATCACTGAGCAGCTCTTCATCTTTCAGTGCTAGGAACAAGGTCTTCGTGAAGCGCCGGACCATGCGGATGTGAGCTCCCACGGCTCCGCCGCCACAGCGAGTGGTCACCAGCTGTCGAGCTTCTCCGACACTGGCTTCCAGCGGAATTTCAAGAGTCATGCTTCCACCCGGGCCTTCGGAGAGCAGGGATTGAATCCGTACGGAGCGGGTTTCGACGACCTCCTGCGACTCAGGCTGTGGATCCTTCTCCTCATGCGCAAGCAGCTTCAGAACTCGAGGAGTCGTCAAAGCATCATCTCCGCCTCATCTTTTATTGTTTGGAAGGGGGGCACAGAGGAGGTGCAACAATGCGAGTCTCTCCTTCCGTCCCATGCTTAGAAGAGGAAGAACTTGGGGCATTTCATAGCCTGCCTGGTAGATCTGGCGACAATGATTCACGCGCGACCCGGCCACCGACCATGTCAAGCAACTTGCTGAGCATTCCCACCTCCCAACGAAATCCGAGTATCATCAGCTGTGAAGGCAGAGAAATGTAGCAAACACAGACTGCAAGCTGACATTGCTGCAGTTTCATCTGGTAACATCTCCGAATTTTCAATGACGTCGTTGAGCCTGCCAATCGCTGCAGCGATCGGGCACGATGGCAAGGATGCGACGTGGCTCCGCTGTGGCTGCCCCATCCTGCGCAGCCACCCAGGATGCTTCTTGAAGCCCGACCACCAATGTCAGTAGAACCGGCAGCACTGGTACAAATCACCCAGACAGCTTCTAGCTTAAGCGACTTCAAGCGCGGGGCATTCGGAACATCCCGGCTGCTGGTGATCTCCACAACCTCTTCCTGCTCGAGCTCTCCCTGCACATGTCGGAGGTTGTCGGAGCAGGCACCGCGGCAAATCCAGGAGCGCTCCACACTTGCGCACCTCTTCCTCTACGGTTTGCACCAGGACAGGTTCCACGTGTTCCAGAGCCTCGCATGCGCAACCGTTTTTGGCAATGCTGCAAGGTCCACTGACGATGTGGATGTACGACTCGAGCCTTCGCGTCCGAAAGCTCGTTCTCAAGGCTCTCATCCTGAGCAGCTCGGGTCTCCGGCTGTCGCTCCCAGGAAATGTAGCGACTGCAACTGCAGCCGGATGACCAAAGCCGATGCCGCGACGGTGAGATGGTCACCGCTCCCGTCTCCCCGGCTTCCAAGGTTCTCGTTGTCGCCTAGAGGAGTCTCAGCAACACGACAGGCAGGCGCGTCCCATCGTGGCCCTGGCTTGGAGCTGCAGGAAGCGCCTGTGTCGGTAGTACAACGTCATCAGGCGATCTCTCCAACTACGAAACACTCCATTCGGCCTCATCTCTGAAGTCTGCACCAGCTATTCCCTCCTCCATCTGCGCGAGCGCGGCCTCTGTGTCCTGTACTCCACGGCTGGCAGGAAACATGGTTTAGAACAGTGGAGTGTCTGTGTCTGTGTCTGTCTCTGTGTGTGTGTGTCTCGAAGGAAGTTCGAAGATGTGGGAGCACACGGTTGAATGGGAACCCTGACTGTTCATCCGCGTCTGAAGACAGGCTTTGCTGTGATCCACCAGCCTGCTGGTCATCTTGGGGGCAATCTTCAGCTTGTTCTGAGAGAAAAGGCTCCTTGTGTTAGCAAGGGACGTATGGTACATGCCCAAATCTTCCAGGGTCATCTAATGTGCAGAGGGGGAAAAGAGCGAAAAGGACAAAGGGAAGCGAGAGAGAGAGAGAGAGAGACAGAGAACCAGAGGAAGATGAGATGGCAAATGAAGGGTTACAGACTAATAAACAAACTGAGTAAGCTTGTCGCTTCCGTGGCATCTTCTGCTTCTTCTGGCTCTGCATCCTGAAGGGAAGCGGAAGAGTCATGGCAGACCGGGAGATATCGGGAGGCAGGTTGCAATTGCAAGTGGCATGCTGGCATGTGTTTGGCAAGCTAGCAAAAAGCAGATTCGAGTGGGCAAGACAATGACCACCCAACACACGACATGTGAGCGGTTATCAAAACCTCTTTTC
>CAJNJA010032420.1:13768-30171 GCA_905231915.1 Symbiodinium necroappetens
AGATCCTGAAGGAGTTGGCGTTGAGCGCGCTGCCCGAGCTTTGAGCATGGCTTACATTTGGGGCTCATGTTGCTAAGGACTGTCACACAAAAGGGATGGGGGATTGGTGGAAGTTGGAGGGCCCCCCTTGCGCGCGCCTTCCGCGCACCTTCCGCGCGCCTTGCGCGCGGAACCCAATCTAAAACTGATTTTGGCGGGTTTGCGCATCACATTGTGATGTCCGTGCATGTACTTTGGCCTCCACATCCTCGGTGATCTCCGCATTCTCTGCGAGACCTTCATGCTCCTGCACTGAAGTTCGAGCGGGCGCTACCGGATGACACCTACATGCACGCGCAACGGCCGCTTCCTCGCATCCCTGCTGCTCAGCCTGCTCCAAGATTGTGATTTCGGAGGCCTCGACCACGCAGGAAAAGATCGGAAGCGGAGGACAGGGACAGCACGAGCCTTCGGGACCAGATCCTGGGCCAAGGCAGCGCTGAGCCAGTGGATCCTCTCGGGGCCGTTTCAGTTTCCCGAAACGGGGAGAGAGGGAATCGGAGGTGCACCTCTGCCGGCCCTTCAGAAGCAGATCGTCCCTTGGAGCCAGGAAGGCGCTGTCAGAAAGAGGCTGCCCGTCTGCGAAACTGTGCGAAAGATCGTTGCCATTGTTACCTCGTTACACTGCTTATCGTTCGGCTCTGATTTCGTTAAGTACCGGCACTGAGGATCCTGCTGCAGCAGGTCCAAGGCTATGGAGTCTCCGATGGTTCCTGCCATCATCCCAGCTGACGTCACCTGCGCCGCTAGAAAAGACCGGCGCATCCCGACGTTTTGCTCCGGCTCCAAGGGTCAGGCAGCGGCAAAACTCTGTTTCGCCCGTCGACGCAAAGAAAACGAGTTCAGAAGTACGCAGCAAAGCTAGCAAATCGACGGGCAGCAGAATGCGTGCTGCTGACTTCGATGGAGTGTATACTGGTTGGCTCATCATGGCATGCTAGCAGCTAGAAGCAGCACGCCCTAATCGTACGTCTAATGGAAGAGCTTTTGATGCCATAAACGCGCGTGTCACTTTGATATCTACCCTGCAGCCCTGCCCAGCACTCTTGGGGACGATCACTCACTCCTCATCACCGTTGTCCTTCGAATCGCGCTCGCAAATTTCAAAAAGTGCACGAAATGTCTCGCCAATCGTAAACGGCTGCGTGCCGACAGCTCTGTGACATGCACAACCTCGGCGTGTCGGGAGAAGGGAAAGAAAGGGAAAGACGATAAAGACTGGAACTCTCCTGGATCGCACCGTAGCCGCCTTGTCCGAGGCGTCCTAGACCTGGCGACTGGCCGGGCTGGACATTGGGAGTGCAAGTGAACATGTAGTACCGAGACCTTACATGGCCTTACTGCTATACTCACTCATATACTACTACAACGTAGTACAACTACCCCTACTTACAACACACCTTCAATCGCAAGGCAAAGAATTGTGCTTGGTACGTCGGTCACTTGAGATTTGGAACTCAATGGAGAGGCTGGCCAAGAACCAGAGATCTCAGACTTTGATCCCGTGCCGCTGCAGCAGATCTAAATCGGGTCGGCAGTGCATTTGTTTGCAGCCTCCCGAACGCTTGGGACTTCGTCCTGCAACACAAGAATCACAAGAACCAGGCTCCTTGCCGGTACTGACTCGACATGCCTGTTGCTGCCATTATTGCCAGCGCCCCTTCTCCCAATCCAATAAATTCGCATCCTCCTTCGACTTTTGCCACTTATCCAAATCCCACCACTCCCTTTCCTAGACTCCATTTCTGCGACTAGTGCTACCGCAAATACCACCACAGCTAACATGTAACATTACGACACACAACAGTGAGGGCTTTAGCCTGATAGCGGCCAGTAACTAGTACGCGTGTGCTGCTGCTGCTGCTGCTCCTGCCGCCGCCGCCGCCGCCGCCGCTGCTGCTGCTGCTGCATCTGCTGCTGCTGCTGCTGCTGCTGCTGCTGTTGCTGCTCTTGCAGCTGCAAATGCAAGCGCAACTGCTACCCCCACGACGACGACGACGACGACGACTGCGATTTCTACTGCACTGCTACTGCCACTGTACGGCACTGCTCTTACCGACTCTCACTTTGACTCCCAATCCTCCCCCTGCCCCTACCCCTGCTGCTGCTCCTCCTCCTCCTCCTCCTCCTCCTCCTGCTGCTGCTGCTGCTGCTACTGCTACTGCTACTGCTACTAACGATTACTCAACGGCGGCGACGACGACTATCACCACCAAGGCTTGTTCCAGTACCAGTACTGCTACTACTGCATTGCTACAGGCACCACCAATGTTGTTCTTATGCTCATGCCTCTTTTTGTTGCTGGTGCTATGACGATGGCGATGATTACGATGCGGCAGATGGGGAGGCTGAAGCAAATTATTGAAATGTTGCTGTTGATGGTGATGATGATGATGATGATGAGGAGGAAGAGGAGGAGGAGTTCTTCCATTGTGGTTATCCGTATCCTTAATAAGATGAGCATGACGCCACGAAGCGGGGCTCCCGTTGGTGCTGCTTGATAAGGTCCAGGAAGTTCATGCTTCTCTCCTGCGGCAAAGTACAAGTTCTGACACTTCGAAACCCTTGCCCCACCGTCTTCCTAGTTGAAGATGTGCTTTATTCCAGCAGTGTCGTGCCTCGAGAGCCGAGAGGGCTTCCATGGCCTTGGTGACTTCTCTGGACTTGCACACGCCCGCGCAGCTGAGCGGCCTGGCCATAGCCTTAGGCCCCAGCTGCCACGCGGACTTTCGGGTCTTCTCCTTCTGTCTTTAGCCTCTGAGCTATGACGGTGGTAAAGTACCGGCCTCGGCACCCCAATGCAACAGCGAAACAGCGGCACATGTGGGTACATGGGTATGTCACGGTATGTCTATAATATAACATTAGCAATCCGCCGAGGCCACAGGCCTCAGGCGTCTTGGGGGTTAACTCAGTCCCCTCCACCCCGTCCCCCCCACCCCCCGCCCCCCTCCCCTGCCCCGCTTGAGCATTACCGGGTTGTGCCACATTTCTGGTGTCGGGCACGCCGAGGCGGGCGGCGTAGCGTTAAAATTAACACACCTACATGCATGTAGGTGTGCATCCAGACATGCATATGTGTAGGCACACATACGAGTATTCACAAAAATATGAAGATGCATATATGTATAGATACATATATATATATATACACACACAAACACACGCCAACTTTGCAAGAAACAGGGGCAAACTGGCAACTTGCGCGCTAATACTCCAGACATGCCACATCATTTCACACGTCGATGCATCGATATGCCGCTGAAAGGAACACCGGTACGTGTTTTGGGCATATGCGCATATGTCGAAATGCCAGTGCGATCCCTCGACCTGATCATTGTAGAACCACTGCTAAGAACACCCAACACCCTAAGCCCAAAACCACAAGCCTGAAACCTGAGTGCGAAACCCTAACGAATCGAGGTGCAGCGCCAAGTTTGGGCAGGGTGGCCTCTTCATTCTAGAGTAAGGACTTCCCTGCACAGGGAACACCTTGATTCCTCAATCTACAACTTGCACATCACGGCCGTGCACAAGAGAAATGCACACCTTCGCATTCCCTACATTTTGCCCCAAACAATGCTCAAGCTTGAACAAGTTTTCACAACAGCATGTGTGCGTGCTCGCTGCTTTTTCGCGGAAATGTAATGATTCAAACTATCTGTGTGCTGGCTTAATTCTGCTCAGGACACAGCACTCGCACTGATGATCTGAACACGCAGTGACAAAGCTACATACTTACCTGTCCAAAAAATAGTTTCCCACGAGTAGATTGCGCCAGGGGGTGGACTGACTTTTCCACTAGTCAGTCATCTAAACGTTGCAGCCTGTGCGTTGCTCGGGCCCTTCCGCAAAACAAGCAATCTCTGAAAGGACAGTGCCTAAGCTGCCCTGCCATCGAGGGTTTAGGGTTGAGGGGCCTGATCTAACCATGTAGTATATACCTGCTTTGCCAGCCCTGCAGAACATCATGTTCTGACCCGCACGTCATCGCTTGCCGAGAATGCTTCTCTACTGGCAGTGCGCTGAGCACGTTGCTGTAGTCACATGCTTGCCAGTTGCATGCTGCTGGCTCAGAGCATAGCATCACGTGCCGGGCTAACGTTTCGCTGCGTGGGTGCGTCGGTCCAGTGCGTTGACAAGCAGGGACAGCACCACTTAACACGTCTCGCGGGGCTAGTGGGTGTCAAGCAGGGTTAGCTGTAGCTTGTATCACATGGTCATACGTATCATGCAGAGAAAGTGTTCCAGGCTTTCCTTTGGACGATCATCATAGACAGCCACCTTCAAGTTCGTGCAGGGAGTGAAGACTGACTGAGCCGATTGTCATGTGTGTCCTAGATAGGCTATCTCCGGCAATCTAATCCACATCGCGATTCCTTGGAGCTAAGGTCTTGACCTTTATCACTCATCTTCGAGAGCGCAGTCACAGCAGCAGCTCGGACATCTGCGCTGATGTCAGTTAGGAGGTCGAAAACCTAGCACCCAATCGATGTCTTGCGAGCAGACTCCCCTCGACTGAACGGGGCCTTGTTGCAATACTCTGCCCCATCGTCGCCCAGCCTGATTTGCGCAGTCGCAAGAACAAGTTCCTTGAATACGCACCCGTCAGAGAGAAGAGAATTGAGGCTCTGAGGCGCCATCTCGGCAAGTGCCAGAGCTGCAGCTGATTTCACGGCAGGACACGTGTCCTGTCCGCGAGGCCGTGAGGAGCTGCAAGAGTCTGGCATTGCTGCTTTGCTCCGTCCTTCAGGAGATCGGAAAGCTTGTTGAGGCCGATGCTCTCAAGTTCCCCTATTCTGGACAGCGCTGTGGCGGCCTGGCTGTGATTACAAATCAGCACGAAAGAAGCGACATTTAGGTGCGGCGCCTTTGCACGGATGATGTACTTCTCATCGCTCAGCTGGCCAACCACCTCACAGAAATGCGACTTCAGTCGCACCTGACTTCTGGCTTCACTGACTACCCCGAACATTACAATATTCCGGCCTTGTCCGTGCTTTCCCGCGCTCTCCTTCCTGCCATCGTCGAACCGATAGAGAGACATACGTGAAACCACGAAAGCCAAGTGCAAGCTGTGAACCAAGCGAGCGAGACCAAGAGCGGTCAAACACTCAAGGGCACAAAGCCTCACTTCCCAGTCGTCGCTACTCAGTAGCCTCGACCGGACGCAAGAAGAAGCCCCCTGCCCCAGGTCTCAATGCAATATTAAACAGCATCCCAGCCTTGCGACATCCGCGGCCGTGGATTCCCATCCGTATCCCTGTTCTTGGGATGCGATGCGCGCCAGCGCTGCCTCAAAGACCCCATAGACAAGCTCGTCCACAGACAAGTCCAACGGCACTCAGAGAATCTTGAGGCAAGTAAGACCGGAGCAGCTGCGGCACACTTGGCCTTTCTGCAAGAAGGAGGCAGTCGGGCTCTGCAACCACCTCCGCGTGTTTCAGGGGACTTCTGCACTTGTGACTCTGCATGGAATCAAGTTCAGCCTTGTGTGAGGGCATTTTCTGCATCCTCTTCGAACTCATCCATCAAGCAGTCCTACTCGCTGCTTGCCGGAGCTACACATGAAGGGACATGAAAATCGCGAGAAAGGGGACAACTTGTGACCGGACTCGACGTGTCTTCCACGCCAGCCTGGAGGAGCCCCTTGTGCGAGGCTGCATCTCGGCCCATGTAGCCTGACACCGTGTCAACACTCCGAATCCCTACAGAGACAAAACAAGAAGCTCCGCAGAGCAGCGAGCTAAGATCGTGCTGTAGAGGCACCTAGCGCAAGAACTGCAGCGAGCCGCTTCCGGCCATCCTTCAGGGCCCGCGACCCCAGCACCAAGACAGTCAGAGCGAGAGAAAATCGTCACAGGCACGAGGCTGGCTACAGAGAGCATCCTGCAATTCTCGGGAAAACTTGGTTCCCTTTGTTGTGGCATCAGCAAATACCTTAACTTTCCCCTCTTTGTGGACCCTGCAACAAGTTCTTGCCGGGGAGATCCTCATCTTTTGCGAGGTCGAGTATGCGGTTCATGGCCGCGGGAGTCTTAGTCCCAGATGCTTCAAGTTGCTGAAAGAGCTCGAAAGAACGAAAGGACTGCGATGCTGGCATCCTTCACATACTCCGACATCTTTCCGACCTGGCAGGAATGCTGGCTGTATGGCGCACTGGCTGGACTGACGCGCCAGCTCTACCACTGAGGCTGCGAGTGTGCGAGTTTCAGCATCTTCATCGCAAAGACATTCGACAACTTTCTCGCAGTACTTGCTGCCTCCGGTGCACGTGCACAGGCAGACTGAAAGCAAGGGTGGGGAGAGATGATGACAGGCATGCGAGCTGAGCCGGAGGCCTTCTGGTCCCATGAGGGCGAGAGCTTTGAGAGCATCGCTACGCGAGCGAGGCTCGCTTAGCCTAAGAAAGCCGCATCACACGGCCACGTCGTTGCAGTGTTGTAGTACACGTGGGTGAGGCCCAGGCTTCGGAACAATCATGTCCGCATATTTTGTTCCGGCTACTCCCATTCTCCTGCTTTTCAGTCTTTGACCGATCACGCTGTGCACGTCATCATGGGCTGAACTGGCCGGTGTTGCCCCAGCGCCAGGCAAGCAGCCCCCTGCACTTCGGGAGAAGGATCCTTGCGAATGAATATTGGAAAACTGTTGTTTGAGCTCAGGCTGCATGTTTCTGTATCTCAGGAAGCAGCCGCAAGCTTCTCTTTCAAGTCCTCCATGCAGTCCTCAGCCTGCTCAGAAGCACAAGGAGCCAACAATGCTGGAAGTCCCTGCAACAGACCTTTAAAGACTTGGACTTTGATCGGCATTGCTGTGCAGTATTCCTTTCAGAACTTGACGTCCGTAAAACCTTACTCTGAACATCTATGAACATGCCCGCTGCCTTCATGCCGCCCAGCGCAGAGCAGGCACCAAAGCGGACCGCTTCGGAGGAGTCTTGGAGAAGGCTCCGAATTTGACGCTTGGCTCCTGTGGCTGCAGGCAGCAGCAGATGCCAATTTGCCCATGAAGCCCACCCTCACCGGAAACGGGATGGTGGTGATGATGATGATGGTGATGATGATGACATGGTGTAAGAGCAACATGTGGCCACAACTGCAATGATGACAACACTACCAAGTAAGAATCCGAAGGAGCATAGCCCGACACAGTAATAACAGCAATCCACAAGATTGGTGATTCAGTGGCCTGATGCAGAGCTTCCCATCGTCCCGACAGCCAGGCAGCCCCAGTAGCGGACCTGACAATAGCAAAGGTCTCCAGATGCGAGTTCCTGCTGTGACTGCGAGTGGTTGCCTCGGGGTTGTTGTCGCTGATCAAATTGGCGATTTCCTTCAAGATCGGTCTCTCAAGCAACCATCCAACTTCCGGGTTGGAGCAACGAGCCATCGGCGTGGTAGAATGCAGCCGCGGCTGGCCCAGCAGCAATGACTGCTTTGCAAATCTGCAGCTGCGCCGAAGCACGGAAAGCGTGTAAAGGTCCACAACCGACTGAGGAACGGGCTGCTTGCTTCATTTCCTTACCCGGGCTTCGCTGCAGTTCTGAGACGATGAAGTCCTCCCACAGGATGCTCAGGGATGCTTTGAAGGCGTTTTTACTGGTAAGGCTCTGACCAAGTGAGAAACCACCACGGCTTCCCCCTGCATGCATGTTCATGACAAGAATTCTCGGCAGCTACCACTGGCGGAGTGCAGTTCAAGGCGGTCCTTCGCTGCGAGGTCGGAAATTGCCAGTGCCTGACAAACATGCGGCTGGGGTGCTGACCGATTAGCTAAGCAGCGGCCTTCTGCTCATCAGTCTTGTATGCAAGCTCGTAGGACAAGCGCTCCCTGCGAGAAGCGAGAACACATCACAGTGATCAGAGTGCTGGCAAGCTGCAGAGAAACGAGAGAGAGTGAGAGAGAGAGAGAGAGAGAGAGAGAGAGACAGACAGACAGCGAGGGCGGAGAGGGAGAGTGAGAGGGATGTGGTGTTTGTCTGTGTGTCTGTGTGTCACCGCGGCTAGCACTGGGGAAGCCCGTGGATTCCGTGCTGTTAGTTGCACACGCAAGTGTTCTTACCGGCTACTGCTTGCACCAGCACCAGCACCACCACGACCACCACCGACCATGAAACAACTGAACAACAGATGCTGCTGCCCCCCTGCTACTCAACATGTGAGGCTCAGTGACGCAACACCTGTACATGTTTCAGTTCATCACGGGAGGAGGCATGATGGCTTGCAATGTTTGCAACCTGTAATGGTGTGACTCGGTAGGGCCTTGTAAAGGCAGGTTCAACCTGCTGCGACTTGTCCGTCCCAGGCTGGCGCACTGCCTCAGAAAGAGCATCTTTCAATATCCTGCAGATCGCAGGGTATGAGATGGTCAAAGTCAAAGCTGTTCCAGAGGGCTGAGGCTGAAGCCAAGGCCATGGCTACCCTTGAGAAACTGCTTGGGGGGCAGTTTAGGCACCGACCCACCCCCCCCCCCCGGTTGAGCCGAGGCTGCCATGCGTCTCATTCTATCCTGCTGCGATGAGAGCTTCACATGATGAAACTCGAGACTCGGCAGACGCTCAGCATACCGAACACGCGCCCTGCCCTTGCACCTCCGCGATTCGGGCGGCGGTCGGCTCTTCAGCCTTCGCCAGACGGGTTTTGTCGAGGGAGGGGCTCCCTTCCAGGCTAGGTGTGTTTTCTGCAGACCTCCTTGCCCAACAGCTTGCGTGCCGCTGCTTCTTTGACCTTCCAGCAACAAGCTGGTGCCCACAACTGAAGCTCAGTAAGACATACGATGATCACCTTGGATATCCCGGCCGTCTGGGTAGCGAGCCTCCCGCAAGGTGGCGGACTGCGAAACGAAGACGACCACCTGAAACTGCAGAAGCAGCTAGCTGTATAGCTACAACCTCAAGCTGGAGCAGCTTTGTCCATGCCAGCTGGGCCGTTCCGTCAGGGAGCTGCGGTACACCGCTCAGCTCCACCCGAACCTCTGCCTGGCAGGGCGCAGGCAACGAGGCGACGAGGGGCCCATCGAAACAGGTCGCGAACACCACATCACGGAGGTCCGCTCCCAACCTGCAGTCAGGCGCCTCTACGCTCGGACGAGTACTGGGGAGGCGCTTTTAGGCACTGTAAGGCGTCGGCAGCAGGACTTCTCGGCGCGAGCCGATTAGTTCGTCATCTTTAAAGGACCTCATATGAGGCAACCGAGCTGGGTAGAACATGGTAGAGTGAATGGCAACTCTGCTTGACTATGATCCACGCGCAAAGGTCATGCCACTCTCAGGCATGTTCGTTTTTCGTAACTGGACAGGCGTCATCGAGACTTCTCTGCCATGAAGGAAGAAACCAACAAGATGAAGGCTGAGGTCATGGCCCGAGAGTCCAGATGAAATACCAGCCTTTCAAGGACACCACAATCAAGTACCTTGTACAACTCTGTTGTGAAGGCGTGACTAGCCGTGACTAGCCCTCTTCTGAGCTAACCCGGCTTTAGGGAGGCCGTGCGTTTCAGGCCCAGCTTCTCAGCAATAGCCTGCCGCAAGTCTGGCAAAGCGCTTCTTCAGCGCTCCCCGTGATGCTAGTCTTGCCTGCTTGAGGCGGCGCATCGTGGCATCTGCAGGGACGGCGACCTGCGCCACAGTCGCTCGTCGCGCCAGAAAATGCCAGCGAAAGTATGCGAAGTCTTACTTGCCTTCAAAGCTGGCGCCGGAGGCTCGTTGTCCTCTTCGACCGCCTGCCGTAACGTTATGACGACCTGACACGGACAGGTTTGGAGCTTGCTTTCATGCATGAGGTCTCGAGGCCACAGCTGGCGGTTTGGGACCACTCTTGCTTGGCACCTTCGAATTCTTCGGCTTCTCCGACTTCTCCTGCCAACATAGGCCAGGCTTGAGCGTATCATGCCTCTTTGCAAGCACTTGCGACCTTCGAGTCAGATGCCGAAGCCACGGCCTTTGCCTGCAAAGGGCACGAGAGCCAAGGCACAAGCATACAACCTGGTGGGGAGCACAGTTGCTAACAAGCCCGGCCTGAGCATCCTTCTTGGGCTTCACGGGGGCTGCGATCATCCCTCCTGAAATCCACGCCAGAGTCTGTGCGGTCCAGAACTGAGGCGACGGCATAGCTTACAGGGGCAATCTCTGCGTCGGGTGCAGCTTGCTTCTTTTGCTCCGCATGAGCATGCAGAGTCGACCTCTGTGATGGCTGAATGCTCCATATCTACGGCTCTTGGGGTTCACTTTCCTGCGGCTTGGCCAGCGGGTCTACATCAGAGATGTCAACACCCCGCTCTGTGGCAGCTTCCCGCAGGCGCATGATGTCGAGCTCAAGATCCCTAACTGCTCGATCCACATCACCGTTGTCCTGCTGGTACTGCTCGAACTCGCGAGTCAGCTTCCGCAGGTCGTTGCCACAAGAGATTTGGTCAAGCTTGCGCTTTTTGTTCACCTCCTCACGGGAAGCACGAAGCTCGGTGGCCTCGTTGTTGAGGACTCTCTCGGCACCACGAATGAGCATGTTGTGAGCGATCCAGGCCTTTTTCCCCCATTGCTCCAACAGCTCGAGGTTCACGGATTTTATTCTGGCATATTCCAAGTTGATCTGCGTTGTAGCGGAGACAGACTTCCAAGAATTCTCGTCTTCAGCTGCCTCGCCATCCGGCTTCTCTACCTCGTATTTCTTTGGATCAACAGCACCTAATGGGGCCCTTCGGCTGACCCTGGCAAACTCTTGTTGCATTTGCTCGCTGCTCAACACGGTGAGTGTGGGTGCTGGAAGTGATGCCAAGTAGTCACGCGGCTCAAATTGAGTCATCTCCTCCTCAATGAGAGCCTTCACTTGCTGAGCGACCTCTGCTGCACCCAGCTGCGTGTCTATGTAGGGCAGCGCATCGACAAGGGAGTAATGCTCGTTCTCCATGTACAGGAGCTCGCCATCCATGGCGGCACAGGCGTCCAAAGCCCTAAAGACGCCTGGGGCACTGACTGGTTCCTTTGTCTGCAGCCAAAGGCAAGGGGAATCAAAGAGCTGACATTGGCGAATGACAAACTGCGGCACGTGCTAGCGAGAACTTCTCGTTCCTGCTACTGACTGCGCTGCGGAAGCTTCCAAAAGCAAGCATGGAGCACCTGATGTGATCCGCAGGAGCTTGTCGATCTCCAAGCTGAGCTCATACACTTCTGGGGTATGCGCCACCTATCCAAGGGAGAGAGACAGAGAGATAGAGAGAGAGAGAGAGAGAGAGAGAGAGAGAGAGCGAGAGAGGGAAGTCGCCCCCCGGCAAGGGGACGGGCACCCACGTTGTCGCCACCCGCGAAGGTTAAGACGCAAGTGGGGCACGGCGCTCCGAAAACGTCATGGCACCATGCAGGGCAGGCATAGCAGCGGCACATGCAAGTCGGCAGGGGGGGGTTCTGGACAGGTCACGATACCAAACAGACAGAATTGATTCGCAATTGGCATCTCGCATTCCATGTGTCTTCATGACAACTTTGTCATACACTCTTCTGGTTCCATTTGCAAGACATGGCTCTGGTGACACACATTTCGACGAAACATCTGCATGGTGGGCACAAGGGACGGTTTAAAGTGCAGTAATCAAGGGTTACACAAAAGAGACTTGACCAACACAAGCAACATCCAAGCACGAATTGGACATGCAAGATCCCCTATCACACAAAACCAAACCGCCAAGAGCCCGGGAGAGTGACGTGAGAATGTCATCAACTGCGAAGACATTCAACTGCACAATACTGGGAGGAGTGCGTTGATTATTGTAGCACGTCAGGATTGTTGCATATGTGCCGAAAATCTGGGACACATACTGCCGCCACATTAGTTTCACTATGCCTGGTTTAGCTTGCGCGATCATAAGGTCATGAGGCTCAGCAACTCAGCAACGGCGCTTGCTAGAAAAAGGGCAAGCGAGTTGTCCCAAATCAGAATCAGGAAGCTCGTGACGACTACGATGGCGTGGTTGTCTTCCCGGTTCAGAGTGAGAGACTTGGCAAACGCAAGCATGGCTCGTGGTGGCAACGGCAGAGATACTTCAACAAGATCCTGCGTGTAATCGTACGCAATCAGTAACAGAGTGTGGCCGGGTGCTTCAGTGCCGAGGGAGACAAGCTCCAAGCACCAGATGCAGAGGGAACAGTGTTCCAGCACCGAGGGCAAGCACGCCACCAAGCAGCTACAGTAAATGATATGCCCGTATCGACCAAGCCGCCGCAGCAGAAAACGGCCCATAGGCGCAAGCAGGCCAGAGAGTAGCAGGGTAGAGAGCCAGCAGCAAGGCATCAACAACAATCCAATGCTATCCTGGACCGCTGGCTCAGCAAGTCATGCAGGAGGATTGATAGTCGTATAAACCTTGCCCAGAATACTGTACCGAACCCCAATGTGCAGGTGTGCAAACAAGCATGGCCGCAGTGTCAGCGAGTCCTAAGCTCAGTCAGCACACAATACTACAGCAGTAGCCTCAACCTGGACCACCTAATGAAAGGAGGCACAAGCTCGGTAATCAAGATCTACACTGTTGCCACCGTCTGGACAAGCATGCACCGCTGACGGATAGATACGGTAGAATAGTAGCAGTAGTTGATAAAGCCACCGTTGTCGTCATGCCGGGGACTCAATGTTCCTCGTCGGGCGCTCGCCCGAGTGCCACCGGGTGGGGAAAGGGGGGTGCTCCTCGAGTCACCCACGACTCTTAGTGCCGCCCCGCGGGTCCGCACCCTTTTCAGCACCAGCCCACCCAGCAAGGACAAGCACTAGGCTTTGGGGCCACCTATCAACTCAAGTTTGCCTCTGAGCACGTCTGGCAAATCTTTGCATGGCATCGTGCCTTGCCAAAGGCCGTCATCATGTTCTGTGCCGCAAAGTCGCCCTCAAAGCCCCACCTGCATGGCTGCGGCCGGGCGGCTTAGTTTGGTTAAGTCTCTCTGTCAAGTTTCGCTTCGTCGCACCTTGCCAGGGTGGCCTTCTGCGCGTCGCGGACCAGCTTTCCGAAGGCCTTCGCAAAAGCCAGCGTCACAGAGGCTCCGCGGGGTGTTTCGGTAAGCAAAGGTAAGCTCCGAAGACCCTCACTTATCTTAGACTCATCTTGCTTAAGATCTCCGACGCCTCCCGGAATTTCATCTGGGTGATCGACTCTGGCCTCACAGCGTTGTTGTGGCCCAGCGCGCTTTACACTTTCGGCCCTTCCATTCTGGGTCCGGGGCATTGGATACTCGGACAAGAGTGCCTCCAGCTTCTTCTGAAAGATCGCCCTCGATTCCAACGCGCACCAAAGAGATCCGTGCTGACCGGAGCATTCCGAGGTACGCACTCGCCATATGCAACGATCAACTCTCGCTGCAGCTGCAAGCCCTCCGCCAGACTCTGATTCATAGGCAAGTTTCACAAAAACTCCCGATTCCTGTTCCAAGCTGAAGTAAATCAGAACTCCGTTTCCGTGGATGTAGAGCATTCTCCTGGCGCAACGGGCATTTTCACAGGAATGTCGACCAGCCATTGTTGAACTCAAGGGGCTCCTGCCATTGAGCAGCTCCTCGCTTGGTAAAGCTTCGAAGCGACGAGAAGAGTACTTGCCCGCAGTCTTCTGCTGCCCAATCTGCAGCTCCTTCAGTGCACAGTGAAGCATCGCACGCCACATCTCCTACATGGCAGGGCCTTCTCCTTGACCTTCAGCTCCCTGGCGACCTCGACACTTGTGGAGCGGTATGTTTTGCTGGGTTGCCTACACTTGCCGCACATGAAGAAGCCTTCTTTCTGACTGTCTCCATGCTCGAAGTGTCCAGCACCTCAGGCAGCAAGCACACGAAAACATCCAGGTTACGAGGTTCCACCGTTCAATCTAGGACTCAACAGTGAGAGAATGACTGACATTCCGTGTAAAGCCTCAGCGAATCATGCTGGCGTCCGACGTTTACATGCCAGTCTAAACCCTGTTCAACAAGAACCAAACTTGCACCGGCACGGAATACAACAGATCTCTGGAACGCCCATTCTTTCTGGAGAACATTCCTGAGTTCACCACCTCCACCTGCATCCTGGCTCCTGACCGATGGTCCTTCACCTCTCAAGCGCGGACATGTCTCCATGCAGATGCCGGAGAGGAGAGCGCAGCCTCCACCTTCACAGTCTTGGGTGGGCCAAGGGAGATGCCAATGCAGTGGAGCTCCTCTTGGACTCTTCGGAGGGTTTAGGTAGGCATTTCCTTTCACGAGGACTGGGACGCTGGAGCCTGATTGGCGGCAAAGCGATGATCATCTCCGAGGATGCATCCGCTACTGTCGCAAATGTCGATGCACTCCGGCCTGCAATCAGCGCACCAGCGATGCTGCTATCATAACTGCATGAGTCCTTGAGGCCAACACGGTCCCCGCTTGACTTTCTTGCAGAGGGCCCGCTTCAGGCCCATGACACTCCTTGCAGAAGCACTGCTGGACCCGTTTTCTCAACAGGGCTGGAATCTGTGAGCGGTCATGAGCGGGCCCTTGAAATTAAGCATCCCACGTTCCACGATTCATCGACATGCGAATCTCTTCGCCATGGACTGCATGCGACACCTTCAGCTTGAAACCAAGACGGTCTCGGTTAATGTCGAAGTTGGGAGAGTGCAAAATGTTCACTTGGACCCCTGCAGTGAGAACCACCTCATGCATGTTCACCAACATTGCTCGACCAGCGCAGACCGAACTTTGCTGCAGCGCTCGTTTTGCCCCTGGCCTCTGCTTTAGACGTTCCCGCGCCTGGAAGCGCGAGTGAGGTTTGGACTGGAGTGGATCTGTGGAGGCCTCGTGGGAGCTGGCCTCCTGGCCAATGCTCCTTGGAGGCTCAGGGCATTCAAAGCCGGGAGGTCCACCACAACTCTGCGAAACTCTCGCACCAAGAAGCTCTCTGGGATGCAGGAGCTGTGGTCCTTGGCCTTGGCAACGTAAGCCGGCGCGGTCGAGCCGTCGCTTCAAACGATCGAGGCTCACGTTGAGCCATGGACCCTGATGGCTTTGGAGACGCTGCTGCCGCCTTTCCGCTGGCCCTTTGACGTGTGTGCATGAGCGTGGGGCAATATCAGCACAGCAGAGGAGTCGCTCTTTTGAATGCCGGTGATCTTGGGGCAGCGCTTGGCCGTGTGGTTGTACGAAGATCTTTTGCCTGCCATGCTCGGCATACACATACACACTTCAAGCGCAGAAAGCATTCAACAACAAATATGATGTGACCCAAACCTTCGTCACCAAGAACTTCATAGGCTGAGGACACCAGCTTGAAGGCAGCCTGATGCGGAATTACGAGTCTCAGCAGAACCCTCAGCCGCACCTTTACAGCACCCATGCCTCTGCCTGTGCAACCAAGTCTTCTTCTTCTTTGCCACCCGATGTGACCTGTGTAACCCCCACTGTCACCATCATTCAAAGCTGCATCACCGAAGACGTCGAACTGGCCTTGTCTGGATGGATACGCAGTGCGATTTGACGGTAAGCATTGCGAATGTCCTTGGGGTTTGAGGACCCGTCTGGAGACTCATCGACGCATCGATCATGGCATGTCATGCAAGCCTTCGCCGCCGCCGATGAGCGTACGCCCAGGGTCTCGTACAAGTTCCGCGCCTTTTTCACCTGTTCAAAGTGTGGAAGACGACCTCCGGTCAACCCCTTAGCGTGATCTTCTATACTTCAGAAGTCGAGTGAAGCCGAGAACACCAGTGGTGGACATATGAGCAGTGGATGCAGTCGCATACTTGCCAACCGCCCGTGGCAATATGAGGTGATCGAAACTAAACTCCCTGAACCAAACTGTTCGAGTTGACCCTGACCTACCATCCTGCTCGATTGCAGAAGCACAAACCGAAGCATGGACATGCCTTGCCTGCTCGATGACATACCGTGCCTTGCTCTTGCCAACCTGGACAGAAACACATGCCATGCCAGCCCATGTACTGCACAGAGCCTTGTTTTGCTGAGTGCCCCACTGGCGCATCATCAGGCTGCCAAGGAACACACGGCAGCCTGGGATGTGGTCTTGCCATCTGTTCGGGTCTTGATGGCTTTTGCAGGTCTCTCTCCACGATACATCTCCTGAAGTCTGAATTCACGTCTGGCTGCTCCGCTGGCATAATCGGCTTTGGTTTTGAGACCTGTTGCTGGCGGCGCTGGCCTTCTCGCTGCCTTGCGAGTCAATTCACTCTCGGGCATGTACCGCGCATGTGCAGATGAGATCAGCTGACCATGCTGACCATATGCCTGCGCTCGTTGTCTTTGGCCCACTGCGCCCGCGACTTCCTCACATAGAACGCCGGCAATTAAGACTGGATTGAAAGTCTGACGCTCGACGATCAAAACCGATACAGATGCAATCAGCGGGGTTCACACCGCA
>CAJNJA010032431.1:0-20659 GCA_905231915.1 Symbiodinium necroappetens
GGTAGGTCAATGGGGGGGGGGGGGTAGCACATATATACATATATAGATATACATGCATACATACATACGTACATAGATACATAGAATAGATACATAGAAACATACATACATAGATACATAGAAACATGCATACATAGAAACATACATACATACATACATACATACACATAAAGCACGAGGAAGGTGCACTTGGAATGCCTACTGTTGACCGAAAACTAGAAATGACTGCCTGGAAATTCATTGGTCAATGATTTGCACCCTGGCAAGATCAGGATCGCGTGAGATGAATCGCCTGGCAGCCCTGAAAACCCTAAATCCGTTAAGCTCCCTCACACCGTCTAACCCTAAAGCCCCTAAAGCCCCTCCAATATGGAAACCCCCTAAAAACCCTATAAGCCACGACAGCCGAAGCTGCGGCCGCGCTAGCCCGGGCCCGGCGCCTCGAAGGAGCGCCGCATCACCTCTCGGCTTTGGGGGGCTTTATGCGAGAGCCATGACAGCATCAGGCCTCTGCACGCCGCTGCTCTTCCGAGCGTAGCTGCGCAGCAACCTTCAATTTTGGTTATCGGGCTCAGGAGTTCATGACATCACAACTGCGGTTTGGCATGCCGAGATGTGCAGCTTCGCTTGTACACTCCTGCCGAGATGCAAGGCTCCTCCAGTCGCAGGCGCCGGCAACTGCGGCTCTCAAAAAACTCGAAGTCTCTACAGCCCAGAGGGCCTAGATCCACCCGAGAAACTGCGAGCCAAGGCTGCAACAGCCATCTCGGGCAGCACGGAGGACGCTGCACCATGTGGCCGAAGCCTGGACATGATGGCTTTAAAGTTTCAAGGCTCCGGTTTTTTGGCGTTTAGCCCGCAAAGTGTGCCATAACGGACATGAATATCTCGAAACTCACAATACCACGACCCTTACCGAAACCTCTGCGATTGTATTTCAGCTCCATGAGACAGGTAGCACAAAAAAACGATTCCACTTGCTACCGCGGACTTGTCTGCACCCAATTTCGGCAGCACGGATAGATGTACGTGTCTCTCTCTCTCTCTCTCTCCCTCTCTCCCTCTCTCTCTCTCTCTCTCTCTCTATATATATATATTCTCTCTCTCTCTAGATAGATAGATAGATAGATAGATAGATCGCTATAATTATATTCAGAGGCATCGAAACCAACATCATGATGATGATGATGATCATGATGATGATCATCATCATTATCATCGTCATCGTCATCGTCAGCATCATCATCATCATCATCATCAGCAGCACAACCACTAGTCATTATCGACACCAAGGTTCATCGCCATGGTCTCCTCTGTCCTCAACAGCTCCCTCACCACCATCACTACTATCTGGGTCGTAATCGTCCTCGCCGGCATCAGCACAATTGCCATTCACAGGCAACTGCTTAGCCATTATTCTCTTAATCCATGTTCTTTTGTACGAACATGAGTTCTGAGCCCTTTCCCTGCTCTAGGACAGGAACTCCAACTCTGCATGGAGAACTCCCACAGATAGTTGGTGGCGACGTCCCACGCCCTGAGCAAAGAGGGCTGCTGTTGGGGCGTTGAGCAGCTGTGGTCTAGTTGTCAAGTTGATGCTTCAGGGCTCGGAATCTGGAAACAGGTGCACTGTAGCTGTACCAATTTCCAGAATTGACCTGTACGTGCATCTCCAATCCCGATCCCAAATCCCGAAGCTTCACATGATCCGACATATGCAGGAGCAGCTGCAGCTCTGCAGCTTTTGGGGGACCAAACACTCAGCAACAAGTTGTGCACTTGAACTCCAGTGTCTTGAGACCTCCTCTACCGGGGAAACATCAAGAACACAACCAAAAGGTCACCTGCCCTTCCAGCAGCTGTCCGCTCCTGCAGCTCCACTGTCATCTTCTGGGGACCACTGGCGGTCAAGCAGTTCCTCCTTTGCAGGCAGAGTTGCCATGTCATCAATTGCAGGATTCTTCACGTGCAAAGCTTAGCGGAGCTAGCGGTTTCTCTTCTCTCAGCAAGTATTTATCTTGACATGCCTGGCTAGTGGCGGCTTATCAGCCGTAAATAACCCTGAAGGCCCCTGAGCGGTTCACTGAGGCTCGGAACCATTCAAGGCGATGACTCGAGACCAGGGTTCCTTCGCAAGTCAGGGCGCCTTTCTGGCGTGTGGCGAGAGCAAACAGGGCCTCTAGGTGTGTGTGTGTGAGAGAGAGAGAGAGAGTAACACAAAATAGGAATTCTATGGTAGTATGACCGTCTGTGCCGTGGGCCGATGATTGTAACGGCGGGGCTCTCAATTTGTCTTGTAAGTTCCGCTCCAGCGCTGCCTGTGGCTGGAGTGGTTGTGCTTCGGCACAACGGAACGTGAACATGACACGTAAATGACCACTTCGGACGAAGAAGCGAAGCTTGTCATCAACACGGCTGGGCGGGGTCATCGGCTCGAGGAGCTGGTCATGGTGTGGTACTAACAGAGCTGGCTGTCGGCGGTCCCAACTCGCAGGCGTGACCGCAGGTCTTTTGCGGCAAGGTGCCGAGGCCCACGATGATCCGATTAGCTTGAAGCGGCGGCATGCTTTCGGCGCCGCCCCACTGCAGAGCCGAGTCGCCGAAAACATGCCCTCCCATTGCTTCAGCATGCCGAGGATTAGCGAGAACATGTGAGAAATGCATCCTAATTTTCTGGGCGTGGGGCCTGCGCCCCAGTCCCACGGCGGATCTTCACCACTTCCGCCTAGGAGAAGCGAGAGCTTTCGTGCAGAAGTCCATGCCTCTGCTCAGAAAAGACAAGCTTTGGGTTGTGCTTTTGCAGTCTGACCTTTCAGACACTTTCGGAAGCTGCTGCAATAGTACTGGAGTCTTCGCGCTGTGCAATTGCCGGTTGATCCCAGTCCAAAGCGACACCGATGCAACGGATCTCCCATCATCGGCAGCAGACTCGTTTGGACAACTGGCCTTTCCAAATTCGCACCCATCTTCGAGAAGTAAGTAGCTGATGCAAAACCAAGGTCTGTCAAGTGAAGAGAGAGCGCTGCAACTTCAGCAGCTGGGAGTCAAACTCCCACCACGGCACACCAAAACCAAGTGGACCTGCCAACGAACAAACAACCTGTTTCCTTGGCATGCAAGGGCAGCTGCTCCGCTCTTATTACTTTCCAAGAAAGCTGAATACATTCGCAGGTGCTTCTCGGCAGCGTGCACGCCAATTAATACCCAATCAAAAGCATGCGGGCTGACCGGAGCGGCATGCAGCAGCAAACCTCGATCAGAGCATGCATAGCCGCACACAGACTGACATCTCGTGGGAATGACAACTTAGCGCGACTTCCGAACTGATAATGGGAGGTCTGGGCTCCCCAAGTTAAACTGATCTCAGCAGCATCGGAACATAAGGAGAACCGCTCGCAAACAGGAGGTAGCTACTCCACACCCGAACCCGGATTAAAGGTTGAAGAAACCTGGCCAAATCCAAAGCCCTAGGGATCGATGCAGCCACATCCAAGTGGCCATTGCGGGACGCCGCATCTGGTAGCTTCAGAAACAGAGCCTGGCAACGGCATTTGGAGGATTCACGCCGTTTACGCACAAGCGGTGCCAACACCGAGCGCCACCCAGCAGCAAGCTTCAGATTCATGTTTGAGTTTTTGTAGACTCCGGACAACCTGTCCTGCACTAGCTTGCTCCGCCTGGCGTTTGGTAACACCTTGGGGACTTGGGGCCTGCTGTCATTTGACAATGTGGGTTTAGGGTTTAGCGTTGGGCGGGGGGGGGGCGGGGCGGGGGCGCTGTCAGCCTCTCCCACTGGGGGGTCTGCACAACTCAGTGACTCAGCAATGTCTCCGTGGTTTGCGCGGCGGGTCTTCAAAAAGCAAGGGACGCCGAAGAAAGCAGCGCACTAGCATGCACTACGCGCAAAAGTCACTGGGGAGGTGGGCGCCTTGCTGGTTGAGTTGGAAAGACGCCTGTAGTGCATTAGACGTAAGGCGTCGGACTCCATTGGAGGGGTGGGGCAGTGTCATCGTCGTCATCATGATCATGGGCGTCGTCATGTGGATGATGAGGGTGATGAGGGTCATGATGATGGTTGTGATAATGGTGATAGTCATGATGACCTTGTCTGTATCACCAGTCGTGGACACGATAACTCCTGCGGGATGCTTCTCAGGACCATGTAAAGAGCACCTCGTCCCAATGCAGGCAGACTCCAGCAGGAACCTCGGCGACGCATTAAATCATTTCGGGTCTGCAGCGCCATCTCTGGCGGCCGGATTGGATGAGAGGGGTGCGAGGATGTTCCGAATTTTGGGATTGCTCTGCTAAGTCATGCTGCGGACAGGTAAAGTTAGGGGGTTCGGGGTCGAACTGAACAAACAGATTGAGGCAAGCCACACAGCACTGCTGGCAAAACCACCCTCGTGCGTGTGGTCCAAGGATAGGGGGCCGGGTTGAGGGGTTGGGGTCCAGGGTTCAAGCAGAACGCCTCTGATGCGTGAGCTTGACGAGTTGGCAGCTGAACCACTTCCGCAAACAATGAGCAGAGTCGCCCCTGACAACCCAAAACTTCGCGTCGAGCGAAATCGACACTCACATGAAGCCGGGAAGATGACCGGAACAATTCAGAGCAGCTGTGTCACATGCAGACTTTTCATCGCTTCTCTGTGCGCACTGCAAACGAACCAGCTCACATGTCCCCAAGCTAAGATGCTGAATCCCCCACAAACATCTCACAGAGCCCACTCAAATGAGTCGAAAAGACAGAGCGAGAAGCTCGGAACCTTGCACAAGGCCCAGCCCGAGCAATTTCGAATCTCCACTCCGGGCCACCACGCCGCTCGACTGCGCAGCCGCGTGGCGCCGAAGGACACTTGCCACAACAGCTCCCTGCCTGGCAGGTTGGGGTTTTGGCCGTTTGGCGACGTGTTGTTGCCGCCCGGCTTGAAGTCAAGTCTCTGTTTTCAGTGTTGGTGGCGGCCGTGATGGTGTTGGTGGCTCTGGCGGTGGTCGTCGGTCTTCTAGTCAAGTTCCGATAGTCTTCATCATCGTGGCCTGTTGTCATTGTTGTTGCTGCGTATACCGTTGTGCTTACCATTCACCACTTTCTGTGCCTGATGATGTTCGAATGCCGTTTTTTGTCTCATTGTTGCCACTATGCATTGTTATACTATTGCCAAAGCCACTCACACTGAGATCCTGCACGCAACACTTTTGGAGTTGCACTCACTTTCGTGCAGTCCTACGTCGACAGCAGCCCATCCAGCGTAGCTGCACTGACATGAACTGAGCCCATTTCTCACTGCCTGGCACTATGCTGCCAAACCTGCAGTCTGTGCAACTTGCATCCGTTCGGTGCAAAGATGCCTGCCGCATCTGCGTCATCCAAGTAGTCCAAGAAGGCTTGGCCTGACATCTTTGCCAGGGCTTAGAGACTTCTTGGTGCAGGGATTCTGGAAAGTCGGCTCTGGGCTCCCTTGGAGAGTGAGTCCGGTCATGTAAAGAACCTCGACATGAAGTATAGTTAGTTTCATTCAATGGCGACAAGAAAGATATGTCGAAAGTGAACGGAAAAGCGCGGTGCCCCAAAGCGAACAAAAGGACGCAGCAATCCTGAGAAGCTAATCAACTGTGCAACAGTCCTTCCAGTAGCCGCAGGCAGAGCTGCCAGGAGCCAGGCCTCAAAGCTGTGTCAATGCGTGTAACCGGACACCGGCCAAAGACTGGAGATGCAGAAAACACGGAGGCTCGTGGTGCATCTGCATTAATATATTGTCGTTGGTGGACGCACACTTCGACACTCGACAGTTCCAACCGTTGTGTACTCACCTCCGGCGCCACGGAGCTCCGAGGGTTGGAGGCAGAGCTGCTGCAGAAGGAAGTAGAAGGCGCCGTTGCTGGAGCTACTCTGGCGCGTGCATCCGTTTTTGACGAGGGCTGCTATAGTTATAGCGCTTTACAGGGCTCAGGAACCCCCGAGCAGTCTCTACATAGCAGGAGAGGCCCGTCACTTGAGCCTGTACATTGTGACAGTCTGGGCTCATCAGAAGCAAAAGCACTGTACATCAGCTGTTGAACATCTAAAGCAATCTACTAGGCATCTGCACTGTTGGCAGGGGGTGACTCGACTTAGGCACCCGCAATCACCGATTGCCGTGCCATTGCAGTCTCCAGGATCACATCGGTAGCTCGTGCGACTCCCCCCGCCGACCGCATGCGGTCGCTGAGGCCTTGGGCCGCCTGTCGGAAAGGGTTGCCAGGTGCGACGTCCACCAACTGTCGGATGGAAGAGTGCAAGGCGCTGCTGCTGAGGGTCTTCAAGGGCCGAACAAAAGCGACGCCGGCTCCGGCCTCAGCGACGGACTGGCTGTTGGGGACCTGGTCTCCGAAGAGTGGCACGCCGACCAGGGGGATGCCAAATCGAAGTGCCTCGTGCATGCTGTTGGCACCGCAGTGCGAAAGGAAAGCGTGGCACTTGGGGAGAAGCTCGATCTGCGGCACAGTCTCACGAACGATGAAGTTCGAAGGTGGAGCAGGCAGGCCTTCCAGCACGTCGGGCTGACAGCCCACCACCAGAACAACCAAGAGGTCCTCCTCCTCTCTCAGGGCTTCGAAGGCCGTACGGAAGACGTGTTGGATAATCTCCTTGCCGGTGCAGTTCTCCAGACCGTTGTTGAGCGCCTGTGCACCGAACTTTTCATCCCAGAAGTGGGAGTTCGCAACGGTGCCCAGGGAGATCAGAACAAGGCGCTTCGGCGCAGCGAGAGCGCTGTCGATGACATCCCAGGGAAAGCCGCTGGACGGCTTTGGCTCCGCATCGCAAGCTGACGGATGGGAAACGCGCTTCACCTGCTTGCTTGTCACTAGGAAGACAACCACAGTCACTGACAAGCGTGTGGATAGAGAGACAGACAAAAACACCTGTTCATACATACATGCGCACATACATACATGCGTTCATTCATTCAGACATGCATACATACGTCCATCCGTACATACGTACATACATACATACATACATTCATTCATAAAACTATCTACCCAGCTACCTGTCTACCGATCTGTTCGTTTGCAGACTTACAGTTACCTCGTGTTTGGCACTCCTTGGCCCCAACTTTGGCCGGAGGGTCGTGTTCTAGTCGCAGCGGACTACGAAATCTCCCACCCACCAGGGCCTCAAACCGTAAATTTTGGCCCTTTGCCACCTTGGTGTCCAGAAGGGGGCCGACGCATGTGAAGGGAAAATTTCCAAATCGCTCGCGCTGCATTCCCGCTGCTGGCGGCACGAAGAGCCCGTCGATGGTGGTGACGATGCTTCGCTGTGGGGAGTAGAACCTGGTGCACTCAAGGTTTGCTTCCCATCCACTGAAGCCCTCTCCCTTTCCTTCTTGCATTGGAACCACTTTGAATGCCAAGACGCTCCATCAAACCACCGAAGCGAAAGACGTCCACGCCGTACATCTCCTGGATCTCCCTCCGTGCACGGCGAACAACCTGGGGGCAACAACAATTCAGACTCACGGAATTTGCGAAAGGGGTGTGACGCTTGCGACGGTGCTCAAACCCAGCCCTGTCGGGTGTGAGAAAATCTCCTTCATTGGCCTCTTCCGATGTAGAAACAATCTACGTAAGAATTACTTGAGTCATTCATATGCAGCATCACGAACAGTCTTTATCGTGGCAGGCATTCTGCGTCAGGATCGGGAATCTTGTCACCACCATCGATTCTTCATCCCGCATTACTCCCGCTTCGGCCTCACTTCCCAAAAATCTTCATGCTCTAACCTCCTAGAGTAGGAGTACAAACTTCAGCCCCGGAAGCCCACCTCATTGGACTCCCACTTCGCAGTCACCTCCGCCGGTCTGGCGATGACTCCCGGACCAGGCATAGTCAGCCTCGCAAACGATCGTAAAAAACATCGGGATTCTGAGGGTTTCTCCGTTTGGACCTGGCTTCGGGACATGGAGGAGTGGTTTCGACAGGATTAGATCGGGTTCGGAACAGAGTTGGTCCTTCGAGCCTTGGAGACTAAAGCGGCAAAGGGGCGTGCTCACAGCAGGAACGCCCAGGACGTGCGCTGCCACCTGCGAGGTCGAAGTGTTCTTTGGGACTCTGTTTCGTTCCTTCGCACGTGACAGCACCGGAAAGGGAATCAAAGAGATCAATAAGGTCCCAAGTGTTCGAACATGTTCGAATTCTTCGTCCAAACCTCAGAAAACCACAAGTCCGGCCAGGGCGTGGGGCAAGAAGGGGTCGTGCACGATCGCCGTGACCGGCGGGCTGAGGCTTTTCCTCATTGGGAGACACTGGCCCAGGAGCCCCAAAGGCAAACTCAGGAAAACTGAACCCCAAAGGGTTAACGTCGGGCCACCAACGTAGGCAGTAACCCCAACACCTGCAGTACAGCTCCGCCATGCTCCGCCAGGCTACAGCTGGGAGATGAGCCCAGGGAGCTGCGAGGCAGCCACGGGCATGGCGATGATGGGGAACCTGGGTCTGTGGTGCTTGCCGGGATTTTTGACGTAGTTGTGGTGTCGCAGGGCTTGTAGGATTTTAACTATGGGGTCCATCGGGGCATCGGAAACATGAAACATACAGGCGTAGTTCTGCCGTCTGATTGGTCAGTGTGGCCCATGCAGCAGGTAGCATGCTACAGCAGTCCGGAGGAATACCAGTGGGCAAATTGGTCGTACCTTTCTGTATTACGTGTCTAGCTTGATTCCAGCTCAGGGCCTCGGATGGTCTGCGGTTGGCGGAAAGAGCAAGGCCAAGGAGCTCGTAGTCCTCGGGCGGCATCCCTTCCGGCACGTACTTCGCCTTCTGCTCTTCGTTGAGGACTTTGAACTCCTCAGAGCACAAAGGCTCGAAAGGCTTCGCAGAGGGCTCCACATGGGAATGTCAGTAGTAAATAAGTCGGATTGCTAGGGGGAGAATTACGGAGAAGGGGGGCATGCTAGACGGCCTCTGCCGAGAACTTCACTCCGAGACTGTCCTCCAGGAGTTGCCAGGTAGCTCCCGCGGCCTCGACCACCTTCCAGAAGTTTCCACTCGATCACGGTCTCTTGGGTTTCGGGTGTAGGCTGCTTAAGATCGCTCAAAGCTTGTGCCCAAATTCGCTCGGTGGCCTGACGCATCTGCGGGGGGACAAAGTAGGTCACGGCCACGCCTCGCGAGCCTCCAAGAAACTGGTGTACCGGGGTTGATATACACATTCGTCGCTTCTGTCAGGAGACATCAGCAGGAGCGGCAGCATACCAAGTATGCTCATGACTCATGAGTACGACTGCTATCATTCTTGTCCGCTCCTTCGTATCGGCTTCAACTACGAAGTGGCAGCCTTGGTGAAAGGTGACGACAAGTCCCGGATCACTAACTCAGACGCGAGGCGTAGTTCAGCCACCACCGGCAGGGTCGGGTTCATGTGCCCGGCAGATGGAATGTTGACGAACACGATGTGCTGCACCATTACGGATGAACCTTTGATCTCGCGAACATGCTGAGCGGGGTATGTAGATGCTGCGACTTGCAGTTTGAGTGAGAATGCGCGATAGAACAATCACCCCAACAAAACGATAAGATCTCATTCATGCATCGTTTGAAAAGGCTATGACGACAGGAACACGTCCTCCTGAACATGATGAGAAATCGAAATTCAAGCTCAGGCAGCAGAACAAGAATCTCCATTTATCGCTGATTAGAGCCTTCATGCTTCCGGAACCCATGCAGTCACCTCAGGGTTGATCGGTGGCCGGTCTAGTCTTGTTTCTCAGCGCGGGTGGGGTGCTTCCCTTCATACCTGGGCTTGACTTCGTTCCTTGCCCAAGAGGCTTATCCTTCTGCTATCGGAGGCGATGAGGGGATGACTGGAGAGCTGAAACGGCTTCGGTAGCGCCCGCATGGTTCCAAAAGGATTTCTTTCCGAAGGCCGCAGCGAAACGCCGCAGCGAAACGCCTCTAGGTCCCTCCGTAAGAGCCGAGCTGAACAGCAGCATCGGTGCTGCCAGAGTTGTCTCTGCCCAACACCTTCCATAGTGAAGCGTGTGACCCTTCAAGCCGTGACGTTTTAGAATCGAGTATCGGTACGACTGTACTTCGAGCAATCAATGTCTGCACGACGATCCCTGGACCTTCTGCTCGACCTGCCTCCGGAGGAGGCACTGGCTGCAGTATCTTGCTGGGCACCTGCGGGTCCATGCTGATGTCGCGCTCTGCTTCCCTATTCACACACACACACACACACTCTAAAGAGAGATCGAGGGCGCCGTCTTTTCTGACATCAAAATGAGCCCTCCCACCTCGGGCTTCAGCAGGCCTCGTGGCTGGAGGCTCGAAGCTTGAAGTTTGGATGACCCGATCGGGCATTAGAATTCAGAGCAAGTCGCCCATGAAATCGTGTTGGAATTTTGTACTTCTGTGAAGGATCGTAGTTAGAGGCGACTGCAACTATGAGAAGCCTTGGGCCTCGGCCATGGTGACATGTCTTTCGCGTCACTTCAGACACAGCTCCAAAATCAACACGGGCACTGTCTCGGAGAGCGGCTAGTCTCGAGTTCAGCGTAGATGTCCTCGATCACGCCGCGCTCCTGTGCTGAATAAATTACCAAAGATTGGTTAAAGGAGAGGATTAAAGGACAATGCCGGCTGGATTATCATGAAATCCCTGACAGATGCACATGAGTCACTCATGCACTCATGCATGCTATCGTCTTGAAGAGCGATATGTCCGGAGTTTGTGCGGGACTCGTCCCAGGCTCAGCTAGCTGCCAGCTAACTCCTTCTAGTGAAGTTCCACATCGCTACACTAACAGGAAATTTTCGGCGGCCGTCCGTGATCTTCTCCCGATGGAATCCTCATCTTGGTCCGGAGCTCGGTAAAATGAAACATGCCGGTGAGATGGTAGGAGCTTAGATGCTTAGTCATAAAATCTGCCCTCATAACACCCGAAACCCTAAACCCTAAACTTTAGCGTTCGGGCCCTAACCCTCTAAACCCTAAACCTCAAGCCTCCAAATCCTCCGAAGCCTGGGCTCAACCTGGAGGGCTCCTCGAGGTAACGCTGCAAGGCCGCTGGGTCTTCCTGAAGCTCCGGCCTTCGTTTCGGCGGCTCGGGGTCTGAGGTTCAGATATTATGCTACATTAGACTATACTGTACTATTGTTTTGCCGCCCTACCCCCCGCAACGAGTTAAAAGTACGCAAACCTCGGCACGGGCGAGCACCAGCTGTTGTCCCTCGACCAAGACAGAGAGCTCCATACAAAGGTTCCCCCCGCCTTGTTCATCCTTGCCACCCCATACACACGCATTACACGTATTCCTAAAATATGCAAAACGCAGGGGTAGACTTCGACCCCTGAACCTGGTTATAATAGTAATGATTTTGATGCTGGTGGTCAAAGCGGCAGTGGTGGTGGTGGTAGTAGTAGTAGTAGTAGTAGTAGTGGTAGTAGTAGTAGTAGTAGTAGTAGTAGTAGTAACAGCAGCAGCAGCAGCAGTGGCAGCAGCAACAACAACAACAACAACTACTACTACTACTACGACGACGACTACGACTACGACTACCACTACGACTACTACTACGACTACTACTACGACTACTACCACGACTACCACGACTACTACTACTACTACTACTACTACTGCTACTACTACTACTACTATCCCTACTACTACTACTACTACTACTACTACTACTACTACTACTTATTACTACTACTTATTACTACTACTTATTACTACTACTTAGGCTCAAGGTGCTGCGTAGCAGCCCCCTCTTTGGAGGTTTGCTTTGCTTTCTTGTGCCAATTTCTCGGTGTGATCTTCTTAGCACTTTCTTTTCGGTGACACACTCGGACGATGGAGAACGCGCAAGCCATGGATACGCAGCCGGCAGCCANNGACGACGACTACTACTACTACTGCTAGTACTACTGCTGTTATGACTATGACGACGACGACCACTACTACTAGTCATCGGAGGCGATGCCAACGGCAACAACCTGGCACAGCATAGCGGAGTCGGCTGCGAGACACATGTCATCGATGTGTAAGCCCATGCCTACCAATGCGTCGGCGAGCCTTTCTTCAAGAATTCTCGCGACAGTCGGGTTGCCACGGAGCCTTTGCAGTAAAGCTTTGCATGAAGCATTGACTCTGGGGCGGATGGTTTAGTCGGGGCCAGTGTTGATAATACTTCCCGGCCAAATCACACGTTCCTCTGCGATCCTTTACGGCACATGGCTTTGCGTGTTGCAGAAGAACTCATGTCCAGGTCAGTCTAGCCGTGAACAAGCTCGCAGGTGCTCCGTGATGCAGATCCCCCAAACAATCGAGATGTGAAGCAGGCCGCAGGGACGAGGTAATTAATCCAAGCTCCGTAATAATATTAAAAAGCCTTTTTTCCGGAAATCCTGGCAAAGAAATCCCCCTATATTTTTTCAGGGAAAAAATTTCGTCCCTTAACCAGTTTTGTCAACAAATAGAGTCTACGATGGGAGTTAGGAGCCCAAAATGAACTACTTTTCTGGAATTAGAGGCTTAGTAGAGGCTACTTTACTGCAATGAGAGGCTTAGTAGAGCTTAAAACTTACTGCTTTACTGCAGTTAGAGGCTTACTAGAGGCTTAAAGCTTGCTGCTTTACTGCGGTTAGAGGCTTAGTGGAGGCTTAAAGCGTACTACTTTACTGCAATTAGAGGCTTAGTACTGCAATTAGAAGCTTAGTATAGGCTTCGAACTTACTCACGGGCTTATAAATACGGGGCTCCCCCACTATTGCAGGGGACGGATTACAGGAAAATATAGGCAGGCCCGCGGAAGGAAACAAGCGCTCACCGAGGTAGAGGCTTGTCGCGGATTAAAGACCTGGCGCTGGCATCGTCTGTCACATCCCCTAGAGCGCGGCGTGCATTCGGAACCCTCGGTCAAGTCACGCTGAGACTGCTCGAAACTACGGTTTGCACGAGGACGGACTTCGAACACATGTAGGGTCAGGTTCCGACTCTTCAGGTTTGCCGGCAGAACCCACAGGCTTTCAAAATCATTTGGCGGTGCATAGTTCTCGATCATGTTTGTCTTTTTCCAACACTCGGCGTACGATTTCCATTTGCATGAACCCTAGCCAAATCAGTACCTCAATGAACCTATGAATGTCAAGCTTTGTCCATCGAGTACCGGATACTTGCCACAAGCTGTTGGCATTCGGTGACGGGCCAGCGTCGCAGGGTGCGACGAATATCCAATCAACCATTTGAGCAGATCTGAAACTGGGAACTGATATGTAAAAGCCCAGGATGTGGCAATCCCCAGATCGCCACGGAGAGGATTCATCCTCTCTCGGCTTGGCGGTAGCCCCCAGTCACTACAGTAGCTGCGGCCTCTGGGCCGCGGCCCCTAAACCACACCAACCGCGAAAACTCGAAACCTGATTCTACACCGAAAACCCAGAACCCTGTTGCACACTGGCAAACCCGAAACATAAATTGTACAACCGAAACCCTATTATACACCCTAAACCAACAAACAGGGCCGTCCGGCTTGAGCGCTTCCATGAGCTCATTTGTCCATGGCCCGAGCAGTGGGCTTGGTCTAGCGGCTTGTGACGTGTGATTCAGGTTCACGTGGGCTTCTTCCGAGTTTTGGTTTTGGTGGTTTCGGGCTTAGGCTGTTGGATGTTTCGGAGCCGGAGCTTAGGGGCTTAAGGTCTAGGGTTTTAAGGTTCGGGTTTTAAGGTTTAGATTCAAATCTAAGGGACAAGCTGGGCGCACTGCAGGCGCACGACGCTAAGTTGGACACGGCAGCGAACGAACATCCAATTGACACTTGCTGGCATCGGGCAAGGTTGCGTAGCGGCAATACTTTCCTCGACAGGCTGCTTGCACTTGTGTCTGAGTAACTTATGTTATATATGTTCTATATTGTTATATTGTGCTGTACGATACTATACCATACTATGTTATATTTTGTTTTGCTATCCTGGATTATGAAGCAACTTTATGCATCTTTCGCATCTCTTTGGCGATTCCTGCCCTGCTCGAGGGCGAAGCCTGGCCAACGAGCTGGCAAAGCTGGGTCTGACAAGGAGGTATAATACGATAATGATAATTTAATAATAATAATAATGATAATAATAATACTAATAATAATAATACTAATAATAATAATAGCAATAATAATGCGATATAACCCAACATTGGGCCCAACATAATATACTGTTATATGGTACAGGGATGTAGTCAAAATGTAAGAGGTGAATTTGTGCTGTGCTACTTTATCTTCACGGGCTTTTAGCATGAACAACTTCAACTTCGAGCATGCGCTTGTGAAATCGCAATCGGAGCTACGTAGGGTATCTCCGACATGAAGATCGGTGCTACTTGCGCATGCCTGCTCCAACTCAATGGGCCCAGGATCCAGATGTCAAGACTTTCTCACGACACGGCTGTTCCCAGGAATTAGAGCAATAAAGTTGAACTCTTGCCCGGGATGACTCTTCAGACCAACTGGACGCAGCACCTGCAAAGCTCAGCTATGTTCAGTTTTTGAAAGCGGCCGTTTTTGAAATAGGAAAGGGAGCTGCAACCGTCTCCCTTTCATGGGTATCAGGTCGAAGCGTTCATCAGACGTATCACTTCGCAGGTTTTGGATAGTTCAGCCTCCAGATGCATTATGGAACACTCTGGGCTGGGGTTTGTGGCCTCTTGTGTTGCATGAAAAATTGACAGGGACTCCTTGCACTCATTACTGCACGATGAAATCGAAACGGGCGATGCTTCTCGTGTCTCTGAGTTCAGCTTGAAAAGGCTGATGCCTGTGTTTGATGCAGGGGTGACCTTCAATCCTTGTACCAGGTGACGCTGCCGTCTTTCACCTTTCGCTAGCCTGCTTTTGCACAATTAGCAAATTCGAAGTGGCTCCGTTCCGACCGAATTGCCGCTCCACCCCGCGCGTCTCCTGCCACTCCCGACTGCTGAGCTCTTGCTCCACTGCGCAGCCTAGTTGCTAGTCTTCAGACTTGCCAAGGCAGAGGCGGCCTGGCCTTCTTCTCCACATCGCGCAGAACCTTTCGAACCTCCTGCGCACTCTGCACACAAAGCCAGAAAGCCTTACTACCACTTCGGGGCAAGAGACAGCCAAGTCAGCTTTAAGTGTATAACAGCAACAGCCTTGGGTAGGACATCTCCTGGACAATGCCCTTCCCAGTCCGACAGCCTGAAACCGGTACCCCGATCGCAATTTCGGCAATCCAACGTCGAAGCCGTGTAGGATAGTGACGGATTGTGTTGGCAATAGCAGATTGCCAAAGCACAAGGCTTCATGATTCAGGGCTTTCCACCAATCAGGCAACACATGTCTGCAGAACATATTATTTGCGTAAAGCCCGCCCAGTTCCTAAACATGCAAACCTTGCCGCTCCTTAGCTCACGAATTTATTGACATGACAGTCCGTGTCTGTGGGGTGTGTGTGTGTGTGTGTGCATGTGTGTACGGCTACGTGTGTGGCAGCCGTGGCGGCTGTGGGTGCGGATTGCGGGCGAGCATGCCGTGAAAGAAGACATGTCCTTGTCCGCAGCAACGATTTGTGGGCTCGGCCTGCGGACAGACAGTGGCCAGACAGTACACGCCGAAAGTGCATGTCCACTAACCACCACAGATTGGATTGCTATGAGGCAGACGGGCTCTGCTAGGCCAGCAAATCGTCGACACTTCTTTTCGCTCAGCCGGGCAAGTCCATGTCGTCGGGTAGGGGCGTCGTCTTCGAAGGCATTCTTTCCAGGGGTGGCGGCGGCAAACCCATCTCTGGCTCGTCGGGCTCTGCTGTAGGCATTGGCAGTGGAGGCAAACTCATCCGTGGCGACTGCGGCGTCGATTCCGCCGCTCCTTGCATGATCAGACACACAGCTATGCGCAGACTGCCCGTGCACAGGAGTAGAGCCGACTGTGAAGCACATAGAACCTGGCACGTTCTGATGTCCAAACATCAAAATCTCCTGTCCTCGCTGGTCGATGGCTTTCACCTCCTGAGAAGCCGAGGCCTGGCACAAATTGGTCAACATCTTCGAAATCCCGGTCTCCTCATACTTCCTCGTCCTGCCACTGCTGCTCCTCTCCCTCCTTCGCCTCCTCCTCTTCCCCCATCCCATGACGAGAAGGACGACTGCAGGTGATGCGCCTACTATTGCTACTGCTACCGTCTGCTATAGCTGCTACAACTACTGCTGCAGCAGCAGCAGCGGCAGTGCCGCCGCCGCCGCCGCCGCCAGCGCCAGCGCCAGCGCCAGCGCCAGCGCCAGCGCCAGCGCCAGCGCCAGCGCCAGCACCAGCACCAGCACCAGCATCAGCACCAGCACCACCACGGTGGTGGTGGTGGTGGTTGCTGCTAATCTCTTTCCACTTCCTTCATCTACCACACTCCCTCGCGTGGACACGAAATTCAACTAAGCCTATGCAACTTCACTGCCCCACTGGCTTGAGGGTCGCACCTGCGTGGCCACTGGATCTGTCGCTTCCTGCCTGCAGAGGGCAGTTTCGCTTCAACGTTGGGTCTGGCAATCCATGGCACAGACTGCGTGTTGTGGGGGGGGTTCCTGTACCGGCACCGTATTGCTCGATCGCCGCTGTTTTTCGTGTGCACTTTTCCGATTGTGGAAGGACGTTGCACAGAGCTGTTACAGCCTGTAGACTAGCTGGGCCGCGCTTGGGTTTCTGTCGGGAGGCGCAGGAGAGATGGCCCATCTCTATGCCCGACTGCTACCCGCCAGATGCATCTGAGCATTTGCCGGATTCACTCCGCTCAAGGAGGTTCGGATTGCTTAGCCGGGGCCCAACCCCAGCATCGTCCGAACGTCGGAGACGTAGCCAACATAGCAATCGCGACACCCAGTTGCGGCCACTGAAAACCCTGCATGCAGGGAGCACCCAAGTAGACTTCTAACTTTTGGCTAGACACGCATCTTCGTGCCCTGCCCATGGGCTTTACAGAAGACGCAATGCAGTGCGAACGTGGAGAGGCGGAAGCGAGGGGTCTTCAGAGACCTCGCTGTAGATGAGAAGGCATCAAGCAGATGCGTGGCCGCCAGCAGCAGCATGCCTATCATAGCCTCCTGACTACGGCCACATCGTCACCAGGCCAGGACAAGCACCAACAGCCACACACCAGCAAGAGTTGACAATGGCAATGAACTGGTAACTGGTTGTAGGGTCGCAGCTTCTTGCGAGATCGTCTCTTAGCTGTGCTTGTAGTCATCATCAACTGAAGGAGTCATTGAGAGCCCCCCCGAGCGCAAGCTCCGCGCCTCGCTGTGGTTTCGTCCAGGTTGGGGAAGGCATTCCGCTCCACCCTCGACTCTCGCAGAGTACAGGGCTTAGGGCACATGTGCCCTTTTAAGACAGAAGCCAAGCCACTTCAAGTACCTCCAAAGCCCACTTCCGCACTTCTCGTCAAAGTAGGTGCCGTTGGAGGTTCGCAGAGCCTCCTTCGCAAAATGTGTCATCAACTTATATCAACTTAGACTGGGGCTTTCGACTCCAACGGATTCATATTATCGGTGTTGGACATACATTCCCTCCAAATCCCTCCCGATTAGAGTACTGCGGGTACTCACCTATACTCACCACATACGACGACGAGGGGGAACTGCAGAGCTCTGTGTGCACACGACCTGCATGCAACATGTGTGCCTTGACGGGATGTCGCAACCTCAAGCTTACACACCAAACGCAAACCATCCCGGGGGTCGAAGATGAAGTCTGAACCCCCCCCTCCCCCCCACCTCTTCGATGGCCTCAAATGGGTCACAAAGGAGTTTCAACCTTGGCGGCTTGTGCTCGCGGAGGGCCTGCTCATTGAGGGCTGCTATCAGCGTCACTTCCCTCCCTCTTTCGCTTTGTTACGAGATTCATCAACCAGTCACCAAGAGACGGCTCCAACCAGGACCGACTAGACTTAGAACACCGCCCCGAAACCCGAAGCCCGGAGCCTACAGAAACGAGAGTCACTTATCTATTACCAATACGATTTTACGACTATTCGCATCATTGACGACTCACCCAGACTCCCTGGGACAAGGTGCGCAGCTTCGGCGTTGCTCTCAATCTCCGGGATGCTGCCCGCGACCACCTCATAGGTCTCCTGACACAAGGGTAGCTGCAAGGGATGATGATGATGACAAACATCTAGACAACAAGCAAATTAAGCCCCGTCACGAAACCAAGCCAAGCCACTTCAAAATCAGAACTCTTGCAGCCGCACTTTACCAAAGCAACCCCAGAATCTAGCATGAAACTGTCCAGCAACCAAAGCCTCAACCTGAACCCTTCACCCCAATACTGAAACCCGGACTTTGCTTTCAAAAGCGGCTGCAGTGCAACACCGCACTTGCAAGCCGTGAACAAAGAAGGCTATCCCAAAACTGTACGCCCTGATGTGTTTTAGACCAGCGAAAAGCGCGCACAGGGCCGCCTCCGCCCAAGCATAGCCGCATTCAAACAGCACAGCAAACAACACACACACACACACACGCGCGCACACACACACACACATACACACAAAAAAACTCAGCCTTCCTTCTGAGTTTTTGCAATAAGTGGGCTGAAGCACAGAACGCTGCTACAAACTCTGGATTGGAAGGGTTTGGAACCGACGCCGCGTATCGGCGTGTCTCTCAGTTTTCAGGCCGATGTCATCATTGGGCACTGACGCTGGCAATGCTCACACAAACATCCAGACATGACCCTGCTATACTCATTGGTAGTGTGCCCAGGAACTCTAGTGATCTCCAATGGCTCTACTTCTACTGTAGGTTTGTTTCCCGAAAGGCTCAACCTTTTCACATCTGGTGTCTTGCATGTTGCCCTCTACACGACCACCAGCCGTCACCAGCCCTTCAGCGGAACAGAAAAACCGGAAATCGCTATGGAGCCGCGGTCCTTTGACTTCACGAAGAGCCGCCTGGAGCGCAAGTGGACTTGTCTCTGAACTCAGATACAGGACTCATGCCAACTTCGACAATAACCAGGTCAGATGCGTAGTGAGAGCTGTGCCATGTTTTCAGGTGTCAGATAAGTGTCTCGACGATTCGGCTTCTTGCTCAACGCCCTAATTAGGAGGCCTGCTTTCAGCCGAAACCCTCGAGCCCTCAAGCCCTAGATTTGAGGCCAAAGGGGCCCAAAACCTATAAATCTCAAAAACCCTGCAATTATAGTTAAACCCTAACCCTAATGTAACCCCAAAACCCGCCCACTAAAGCAGCTCGCGAAAGCTGAAACCCTCGGCTGCGGACGGCCCGAGCGGGCGCGCCTAAAGCTTGCGGTCATGTCGTTGTAGGCGTGCCTCGGCAATCGGCCCCGGCCCTGTTCAGGGGATAGGGTTCTGGAGTCCTGGAGGCTTGTGTACATCTTGCACTTTGTAAAAACTTTGCTGCTGGAGTTTTGCAAAGCTAGGCGTATGACTGGTTTACCAATCATCACCACTAACACTACCAGTATCGTTCAACTATTGTTACTACCTACAACTAGCTCTGCCGTTATCGCAACTAGTCAAGCTAGCCAACCAATTGTGAATGTCTCAGCCTCGTCCCACTGAACCTCAAAGCCCTACGCCCCAAATTGCTCTAAACTCGAGGATTCTGCAATCAAGCCCTAGCCACCAGAAGATCTCGACATCCGGAGGCAGGGTGCAAAGCAGTGGCTGTTCGCGGCTCGGCGCGGAGCAGCTCGTGGGCATGGGCCTCTGGGTCCTTGAATTTTCGATGCCAAGATTACAGATTTTTCCATACTTTTAGGAACCGATTCTTATGCCCTAACAGCATACCATAGGCAACACCCGCACTCATCATGCATTCTCCGTTTCCAACTTGATACGATTTGCTGTACTCGGTGGTGATCACAACCACGGCCACGACCACCACCGCCACCACCATTACTTCTACGACCAAGCCTCCTCTCCCCCTACCACTACTACCACTATACTACCACTACACTCCCACTAGCTCCACTTCTACCACTTCTACCCACGACTGCTACTGATACAGCTCTGCTACTGCTACTGCCACTGCTGCCGCTGTCGCTGCTGCTGCTGCTACTGCTGCTGCTGCTGCTGCTGCTTCTGCTACTACTGACTACTACTGACTACTACTACGACGAGTACTCCTACTCCTACTACGAATACTATTCCTACTGCTCCGACTGCTGCTACTAGCATCGCTGCATTCCTGGTACTACGCCTGCTACTCCTGCTCCTGCTACTCCTCTGGACAATCACGGAACCACGCATAGGAACACGCAAGCTCTAAAAATGAACGCCCGGGGGCGAAGTAATTAGCTAGCAGCAAGCGGACCCTTTGCACCTGACAAACTGTAGAACACGCCAGGAAGCATCATCATCATCATCAACGTCAACAGCACCACTTCTTCTTGCCCATGGCTGACTCGCACTACTACTAACGATGATGTGCTGCTGCTACTACTACTACTACTCCTCCTCCTCCTCCTGCTGCTGCTGCTGCTGCTCGTGCTACTACTACTACTACTACTACTACTACTCCTACTACTCCTACTACTCCTACTACTCCTACGACGACGACGACGACTACGACGACTACTACTACTACTACTCCTACTACTCCTACTACTCCTACTACTCCTCCTACTCCTCCTACTCCTCCTACTCCTCTACTACTA